>BQKN01062843.1:5164-45756 GCA_022839385.1 Asparagus kiusianus | reverse complement strand
CTTGTTGGGCTTCTGTCCTCCCTAGCATACGATCCTATAAATTAAGGGCCGACTACCAATGACAAGAGCAAGTTATTTTTTCCCCATTTACTTTTGTGAAATTTAAACTGAAAATATACAAATCGACTCGCAGATCTATTTTTGCTCTCAATAAAATTCTCACATTTGCCTTGAAAAAAAAAAAATCCCACACTTGCACCTAACACCTGCAGGCTTCTCACAATTATGACATGAATCTACCACGTGAATCGCACATGACCCTCTCTGCTTACTTCAAATCTTCATTGCATCAAAAAATGTGTTTAAAAAGAGTCATGAATTGATAAGTCACTCAATTCAGTCAGTTTTTTTTTATCGGAGAAATCTTGGCTTAATACCAGCCGACCTTGCTTATAATAATTGAGGTCATGCAAAGTCTAATGATACGTGTGCAAAGAAACAAGAGGCATGGGATACGCATTATCGCTCGCAGGGATTCTTATGATAGTGTTCTATAACATTCCATCAAACTTTCCACAAGTATGATATCTCTTTATCTCATCGAATGGGTCGATTCAACAGTAGTCACTAGTTATGATGTGAAAGTTTGATATAGTTTACTATATAACATAGTTATGAAGCAACTTATGGTTGCTTCTTTTTAGGTAAATTACGCTAAACCCGTAAGAACTTTTCAGTGTTTTGTAGTAAACCTTTAGTAACATATAAAATCGTACCACATATTATTAGACACTGCTGCTGCGTGAGTCTAGGTTTTGGCTAATAAAAAGAGCACAGGGAAATGTTAGGATATAAAATTATAACTCTGAACTTTCACCACAAATTCAGCATTTGATGTCATGGTTAGGGATTGTAACACATCTCTAGCAACAATTAGAATTGCAGAAAGCCCTCAATAAATTTTTGCATTTTGCAGATAACTTCCACGACAACATCAGTCCATATCCAGGATCCAGATATATTTCCAATGCAAAATGTGGACTCATGCTGTCATGGGGGTATGTGCAAAATGAATAAGCTCATCAGGTATTTTCCACAATTCTAATAATTATTGGAGGTTTACCGCAAAAAGGTGAAACTTCTTTGGGGTTTAGCATAATTTACCTTGAAATATTTGATGATTCTCTACTTCTGAAAAGACCCTATCTCTCGACCGATGCTTCTTGCTATCTTTACGAGCTGCATTTTCCCCCCTTAAAAACACACTACACAAGAAATCATTGCCCCTTCTCATGCAAAATGATGTTGCTAATTATGCTGGGGAAGAAAGCATAAGGTAGTATAATAATAATTATAGTTATAATAATCTAAACAAGATAAAGAATACAGAGTTTAGAGAAACAACCCTGTCGATAATGCTAGCAATGATGGTGTTATCCGAGAACTTTAGAAAGTAGACTGTATTTTGATTCATTAATTGTGCAACTTCAGTGAATAAGATACTAAAAAAAAGGAAAATTATTGTGATGTCATCAAGTTAGTGGAGTGTAATTTTATTTAAACTATGGATCTTTTCAGAACCCTACACGGCGCTGGGTTCTGTGAGCCACAAGGGAAAGCAATGAGATGAAATAACCGCCCTCCTGTTTGTCACAATTGTGGCTCATAAAACCTCCTGCACGATCACCCGCATCGTGCAGGGAGTTTTGATTGGCAAAATAAAAATTATTGCGTTGTCATCGAGCCAGTGGAGTGTAATTTTATTTGAACTATCGATCCTATCAGAACCCTGCACGGTGCTGGGTTCTGTGAGCCGCAAGGGAAAGCAGTGAGATGAAATAACTGCCATCTTGTTTGTCCCAATTGTGGCTCATAACCTCCTGCACGATCTCCCACATCGTGTTGGAGGTTTTGATAGGATCTATACTCTTTTATCTGTAGGGGGCGCAAAAAAAAAAAAAAAAGGTTATACTTCTTGCCGTCCACGAAGAATTATGGGTTGGGCCAATGGTTGTTCCCAGCCTTCAGCCCGTTGAAACATATAGATGTTCCCAATTTTAATGGGCTTGATATTCTCAATTTCAATGCGCTTTACAAATACACACCTTGCAGGCTTCTGTATTTTAATCTTAACAACTTACATGCATTCAATTCTAACTCAGTTTCCTGTGAAACCACTAGCATAAAAATATTAAGTTTAATATTCATCTTTAATTAAGAATATAATGCATTTTAAAAATATTTTTTATAAGTTTAACAGTTAAAAGATATTAAGAATGAAAATATTCTAAAATTAACATGTGGATCTCCCATGAAAATATTCGGGGTAATATTCTCATGCTTGCATAACTAATGGTATTAAAATGCAAATGGTAAAAACAATAAGGTATATAAGTGATGCCAAAAATAAGTGAGAGTATATAAGTGCACAGTAGGAGAAACTATTGGGTATTTAAGTGCAACTAAAGTAATCCTTTGATCATCTCGCCTAGGAAAAAGATGAACGAGTACGACAACCACCAACAATTGTTTTCTTTCAAACGAGCTTCACTTTTCTGAGACATGGTGGCCTTCAGCCAGCCCAGTTGGTAAATGCAAGGCCCGACGTTGGACTTTATTCAATCCGGCCTGCTCAAATTAGGCCAATTTGGGCCATGGATCCATCGCTCAAATCTAAACTCATTATAAAAGAGGATTAGGTTTGTTAAAATCTTTGATTATCTTTTTTACTCTTCTAAAATTTGATAATTCACAATAATATCTTAAAATTTATTCAATTCATTCTATTTATTATACTATATTATTCTTGTAATAAACATGAGAATTAATATTAAATACTAAATATATATTATAAATTTTAATCATAAAATTTTACTCAATTCATTATATTTATTACACTATAATTATTATTGCACTAAACATAAGAATTGATATATTATAAAATTTAACCATATTAGTCTTATGTTAAATAAGATAAATATTTCACTATAGATATTAGATATTATATAATAAATATAAAATTTTAATATATAAGATAATAATATCATAACTTATATCAAGAAATATATAATTTTAATATATAAGATAATAATATCATAACTTATATTTATAAATTATATCATAATTTATTATTTAATTAAACATCTAACATCTAATATAATACTACAATATATTGATATGTGCATCTAATGTATAAAAACTGTGGGCAGGAATACTGATATAAATGTTAATCTCTTGGTGTAGTCTAGAAATAGCATATAAATTATCATAATATATATTACTAACTATTGCAATATACTTATCATAGTATTTGGATATGAGGTAATTCTAAGCATGCAGAATTCCAAGCGATGTGGGAAGTTATTACATTTGCTCTTAACAATGGATGTGGGAAGTGTTGTGCGCAACGAAAATTTCGGCAGCACCTCCGGTGCGCAATGTGCACAACAAGAGATTAGATCACAATGAAATTCTTATTTCTCAAAGAAAACAAGAACCAAAAGCCAGATATATCATCAAAGTGAGATATCAGCTCTTCCTCTCGTCAGCTCTAGGACTGCGCGTCGAGGGAACCTAAAAGCTATTACAAATCACACAAATAACGAGACAACCAATTTTACGTGATTCGGCAAATTGCCTACGTCCACGGAGCAAGGAGGGGGGATCTACTATTAGAGAGAATACAAATAGGGCTTACACACACAAGATCTCACAAATAAAACCCTCACAATCTCTCTCTCAAAACACTCACAAGGATGCTAAAAAAACCCTCTGCACGAACTCTCTGTTCTCCTCGGTAGCCGCAAACAAAACGTTGCACGTGCACCTAATCCTTTCTCCTGCAGCCGCACAAACTCTGCAGCCGCACAAACCTCCTGCACTCTGCTTCTGTTCCGCAGCCACACAAAAAACAACCCTCTTGCGCACAACCCTAGGAAATAATAGGTTATATATATACGTAAGAAACGGGTGGGCCGGCCTTCATCACGCGGAAACAAAACCGCGGAATTGCTCAGCACGTGGGCTCGTGGTCCCCACTCCCCACTCGCAGGAAGGTAATTTTTAAAGAACATGCAGATGTGATAATTAGAGGTATCCATAATAATGCGAAGCAACACTCGCTTTTTGAACACTTTGTGGATGCTAGTAAGTGATGTTGTACATGACTAAGGAATGAGATTTTCAAGTAATTTGTAAAATGGAGAATATAAAGTCTCATGTTTTGGTCCGAAGAGTTAAGGAAATTAATGATTTTGTGGTATAGCTCGAGGATCCACCATCATTTTTACACAATGTTTTGCACTCTGATAAGGAGCAGCATTAATCCACATTCTTTGCTGCACTTCTGAGGTTTTAGTTTAGTTTAGATGTGTCTTAATCTTTTTGAAAAAACTATTACAATATAATAATCAAATCCTAACTGATAAAGTATTTTATGATATTTCCCCTTCTAAACCTACTAATAATGCATTTAATATAAATTTTAGTGAGAATATAAATCCATAATTAAAGCATTCGTGTATATTCTCTTATTGACTAATCAAATTCTATTCATTAATTATTCACTAATCATTTCACAACTAATCTATTTCCATAAACATTCCACTTGGATCTTAAGATTTCACAATGGAGTCAGTTCCTCGATTATAGTAATCAGGATACCTTGCAGTCAATAAGATTTCACAGGAGATGATTGAGAGAGAAAATTACATTGTTTTTTTAATACCAATTTTTTTTTGAATGGGACTAAGATATACCAAATCCCACGTTTAACAAACAAACCCCCATCCTAGAAAATCTGTAACCACCCAACAACATTATCTCTTTAAAATCCCTATCCATCTCCTCTACCTTTTCTTCACTTTAACTCCCAGAAAAAAAAACAAACGGAGAAAAAAAAAGAGAGAGAACCGAGAGAAAAAAATCAGCGGATCGGGTACTCAAGTCCAGGGAACGGATAGGAATTTCAAAATTTAGATTTCTAATTTATTTTTTGGCAATCATTTTCTTATCCTTTAACTCTTTTAGTTTCATAATCTCCTTATCTAAATATTCGTATTTCTTCATAGAAAATCATGAGGAATAGATTGTAGTTATGTTTTATATAAGTTTGATTACATGCTGTAAGAAAAATCTTAACACCTTATGCAAGTATTTCTTAACCTAAACTCTTTTATTTTCATAATTACCTCATCCAATTACTAGTATTCTCCTCCTAGAGTTATGAAAATTAATTTGTAGATAATTTTTATTTTATTTATAAGTAACAATATTCAATGAGAAAATAACCTCTCTTTTCAATAAAAATTTCTTCTATAAGAACTTTTACCTAATAAAATAAAAAATTATTATTTTTTCAAAATTGTTTTATTTCGATCAGTATAGTTTTATAAAATAATAATAATAATAATAAGAAGAAGAAAATTTAAAGATTTCTAACTTTTTTAAAGATTGTAGTTATAACAGAGAACTGTTTTAAATTGTTTACTGCAGTCAATTTTTCACAATGTAGTAGTTGGAGTTGTGGTCAGGTGACTTGGTTATTAGCTCTTAGGTAATGGGTTTGAATCCTTTACACTTTATTTTTCAAGATTATAGTTATAACAGAGAATGATTTTATATTGTTTATTGCAGTCAATTTTTGGAGTTGTGATTAGGTAACTTGGTTATTAGCTCTTAGGTTATGGGTTCGAATTGAATCCTTTACACTTTATTTTTTTACAAAAGTGATTTGGGTCTGTTGTGAACTCAAACCCGACTCAGTTAGGATCTAATATCAGATTTTCAGACCCGTTTGGGTTTATAATTCAAATTATAGACCCGTTTGACCCAGTTAGGATCCAATCAGATTTCAGGCCTGTTTGGATTTATGATTTAAATTACAGACTTGTTTGACCCAGTTAGGATCCAATGTCAGATTTTAGACCCGTTTGTGGCTTTTGCTCACTAAAATCAATTTTTTCAGATTTCTATGTTGTCAAATTAAAAACCGTTTGGCCTACTTTGACACTAAACAATTATGCTAAATTTTATTTATTTTCCTTTTGTTAAGATGAATGATGATATTGTTTGAACTCTTGATACTTAGTGGATCACTGATGCTATGTTTGATCACCTAGTGACATTTAATAGGGCTGATTGTGCATGAAAACGACTTCCGTCAAGAAATATAATTCATAAACGTGTTATCATAGCATGGCTATACCCTCGACATCGATATCATGATGTGAGGAGTTTCTCTTGATTGTTACTATTATTATAATAGCATTGACTAAACGATGCATTCATCTTGATTGGACATGTTCTAGTCACTGTTATTTTTCATAGTTTTACGGAAGCCATTCAACGGAAACTATGTGGTTAGTGAATAATATTTCATGCACAACCACTTAAACTTTACAGATAAATGTGGATTTTATAAAGGAGAATTGGGCGGAGAATATAACGTGTATATAAGCGAGCTTATGCGCATTCTTGATATCCAAATTTATATATATAAAAGTTAAGGGCCCATCCTGACTTGAAGCCGAGTTCCCGAGATGGTTTATGGGAACCCGATTTATTACATGAAAATATTCTTCTCTAATTCAAAGAACATCTAAAATAATAATGATGTGTTTGTGTGCCTTGTGATAGACCTTGTTTGATATCTACAATTAGCATTTTTCTTTTATCACATTTAATTGAGTTTTTATCTTTTCTTTATACCTACTACATACACTTACACGCGCATAATTTCTTTATTTTACATACTTGTTGGGAATTTTCTGATTCCTCTGGGATTTGCGCACCCCAGACTCGGGAATTGTTCTTTCTTCACAGGATTGAGAATATTTTGAGGAGCAAGTCCAGCGACAATGATAACCTTTTAGTCCATCTGTTCTTCATTTCAGTTGATTTATGTAGTTATTTGGTTTAGACTTTTTCTTGAGTCATGTGTGACCTTTTTTTCTAGACTATGATGTCATTTTTTATTTATTACCCTTCCCCTTTGTGGATAGTTGTGAACTAGTAGTTGGGCTCTATCCTTTTTGTAGATTTCTTTATCTATATATTTCTTATATTGTCTTAGTTACATGCTCTATGATGTAGTTTTGGCTTTATATCTATATACAGAATGATCTAGAGGTGTGAATGTGGCCGAATGGTTGCATTTCCGACCAAGTCACGTCCCAAGTTATTACATTTTAGAACCGGTGCGTGACAGCTTTGGAGGAAACGAACAAGTCAGCGACCGATTTCATCTCCAATTTACGCAAAAATATCAATCTATTAGTTATACAAGTGTGCAAATTTATGGAGAGAAAAACTAATATAAATGTCAATAAATTTATGGCGAGTGGGTGGCCGAGGGCTCTGTTTGAGTCCTCTTTATTGTTTAAAAAAAATCATGACGAATGCAATGTTAGATAGTCTTTGAATGTTTTAGTCTCATAGTATTACTTAATATGCATCATGTGCAAAGCATGATGCAAAGCACATGTTATATACTAGTTTTTAAAAAAGAATTAAAATACGTGTAATTTGTTCCCCCCTCCCCCCCCCCCCAAAAAAAAAAAATCAGGTTTCTTATGCGAAAGTTTTGACGAAAATTTGATGTACATATTGGTGTTCACTAAGGCTAAATATTGCACATACAGTTAGCATGATCCGCAATTTGTCATACAACTTGAAAAGCAGAGCATCAGGAAGTTGTTGAGTGGATGCTAAGACATCTCAGGTACTGGTCTGATATATCCCGGAGTTGATACAAATTCAGAGGAATTCTGACTCAGACTATGGTAGTTATCACGACGAGAGGAGATCATCGACTGACTACGTTTTCATTATGGCAAGTTGATGACCGAGATGTGAAAAAAATTGAGATTATCTATTTACATTATCTGATTCTCATTCTCTACCCTCTTCACTCTATAACCTAATATTATCTGAACAATAAATACGGGACTCATGAAACTTGTTAAATCTGTGTCTTCATTTGCTACCAGCATGTCTTAATCTTGATATTTCTCTTTCTGTACTTAACTTCGACAATATTAATCTGAATCACTTCCTCTGACCTTAACATATGCCTGACAAATAGCTAACTTAAAAAAGACAACTTGATAACTAAGGAATCAATACGGCACGCTGCAAATAAACAATAACATAAGCATGCCAAGGTTCCAATCTCAATAATCTATTAATATTTTGAGTAAGAATCTGTAGTCCTTTTGTGTGGAAAAACTTGCAAAATTACCCACTTGACCTATTTAACAACAGGACGTAACAAGATCCAGATCTAGCGATGCATTAATCAGATTCTAACTCAGTAATTAATCTATTAACATAATCAATATGATTCTGTACTAACTCACTGCAAAACTGCAGATTTCTTAGCTAGCTAGCGGACTTTCGATATAATATTGCAAGTATCTAGTGAACAATGGACAGACAATGGTAATTAAGACTGATACAGCCATAAACAAATGCTAACGGTCTACGCACTCAAAGTGCATAAGCCTGTAACACCGACGAAAGTCTCACTAAATTTAAGCCCAATCAAGCTTACATTAAAGCTTTCAGTTGATCACTAATTACAAGCTGACATACATTACAAAAATAGTACATGTAACAGGCGTTGACTCTCACCGAGGCCCCTGCAATGGCATCGCGTTCTAATATGCTAATTGGCTCCAAAATACAACCAGCCTGCAGCTTTAAGAAAACAACTTGATTATTTAAGAACTGGATATAATAAGATTCAGATCTAGCAAGTCATTAAGCACATTTCGACTTATCAATTTCTTAACATAATCAATAAGAATGTGTGTTAAGTCACTGAACCACTTGCAAAAAACTATAGATTTCCCAGCCTTTATACTTTCAGTATGGTAATTTAAGGCTAACACAGCCATATAATAGCGACGAAAGTTTCATTAAGCCTAATCAAGCTTCCAACTAATTACTAGTCAGAAGTTGACATACATTTAAAAATAGTATATGCAGTAGCATCATGTGTTAATATGCTACGTAGCAACTAAAGTACATGTAGTAAGTGTAGCAAGCAAAGTCAAGTGTCGTACTTTATAAAACCCTTTCTAAATACAGTATTTTACTGAATATGTGAATAAAATTATTGGCAAAAGGAGATAATTAGGTAATTGCTTACTATAAACGTAACGCTGCATAGCACATGTCATGTTTCTAAGATGTATGCACGATGGGAGTGGTTTACCAGCAGCATGTGTCTAAGATGCATATAAAATGGCGAAATTTCCAAACTGAGATTTGGTTAGTCAGTCCAAATCAATGATTAACAGAAAATAATAATAATAAATATGTTTGGTACGAAGATTTAAAGTCGAAGGAGCAGGTTGGACTCTAATGAGAGACTAAAAAGAAGGTGACCATTCAATAACAAATACTTTACATCTTGAAATTACATGGTCTGATAGCTTACAAACTTTCCATCTCTAGAGTTGACGTACTAAAAATTAACCACCTGTTGCATCGGGTGTGTTATAGCTGTTCTAGTGCTAAAAAGTAATCTCTAATCAGAAGCAGACAAGTACCCCGCATTATGCGTAATCAAGTTAACTTTTCACTTAACCAAAGACCCAGCTTGGACGACTCGACGCGCCGACATCTCGCGAGGACGACTCAAATTTAAAGGCGTTGCATGTCGACCCGTTGGCTTGGCTGACTTCTTGACCAATCTACTCGACTGACCATTCGGCCGACATCTCGCGAGGGCAGCTCAAAACGCGGTACTTCTCGACCTTCTATGGTCTAATAGAAAGTGGTATTAAGCTAAAAATAGCAGAACTCTTGAAAGAGGAAACAGAAAATGAAAAAATAGGATGAATGTGCTCATGATGAAGATACAAGAGAAAATAAATGAAAAGAATAACCCATAACTTATATTCCTAATGACAAATACATTCGAAGGAGAGGTAACTTTACATTCCAAGCCTAAATAGGCTAAAAGAATAATATAGAACTGGAAGATATGAAACGAAAACAATTTAACTTTTCCTCTTTGATACATGAATAATGTATAACAGGGACCTTTCTTCTTCGACAGAACTCGTTGTCTCTTTGTGCGAAAATGCCGTCCCTTGGTTCCTCTCCTTTGTTATCCTGTTCTTGTTCTTCGAGATTTATGAACAACATACACGATACTATTTGCAGGGTTTATACAACTTACTGATCCATTTGATACTGTTTCATAATTATTTCGGCGTATAGAAGCTCATTCCATGAATCGGGCACACCAGGCAAGCACCAGTGGCTACAGTCTTGGAATCTTTTAGGATTTCTCCTCTCCTCTTCAGTGAGATTTCGCTTTCGGTATACGGAAGGATGAGCATCTTTTCTGTAATCGGTTAGTCGAGTGATGTTCATATAAGACACTGGGGTTTTCATTCCTTTGATCACCGATTCAAGAATTTTCATCTTTGGAGGATAAGATGACAGATACTTCTCATCCTGTATCGGCTCTGTCTCTACATCACATGACCCTCCTGAATTCCATTGCCCTCCTCTGAACAACAAAAAGAGAATTCAATTAAGTTCATTCTTGTTGGTAATGCGTAACTTGAAAGTAACAAGATTTCAACATAATACTTTTTGCACTCTTTTACCCTCAGAGAGACTCGCTAGTTTCACTGTCCAAGACGATATAACAAACCAAGGGTGAAAGAGTGCAAAACAACAATAATGTAGGGGTTCTATGTGCAACAATAAAACTACACGGGCAGTGACTGCAAAAACAACAATAATATAGGGGTTCTATGTGCACTTGACGTTATCTTTTTCCTTGATAAAGCTACACTTCATTACCTCTAATCAAGAAGGATTGTAAATTCAGTACCTGAAATGAACAGCAGAGTAACCCCTGAACAAGACAACGGTTTTCTTAGGATTCACATTGGCATCTACCCATCTTGCCCAAGTATTGAGAGCTTTATGGAATGCTATCAGAACATGGAGTTCGCCGTAGAGTGTATTGCCTTCTTGGTAGTAGCCTTTCCTGTATCGAGAATTCCAATATCAGCCTATGTCCTAGGGGCGGAGCTGAATGGGTGCCCCTGGGTTCCCAGGACACCAGTAAAAACTGAATATCTACCAGAGAGCACATATAAAAATAACAAAAGTATAGATGGTTTAGCGGAAAAGGGTCTCAAGGAACCCAGCATGCGCTCGGGTTCGAATCTCGCAAGGAACCCAGCATGCGCGCGGGTTCGAATTTTTTCAGCTTAATGATAGTTTGGTGGCTTATGTTAAGAGAGATGTATTTTCCACCATTACCGATGCATCTATAGGACACCATAGGATTAAAATCCTGGCTCCACCACTGCTATGTCCTCGGTAAAGATACGTCTCTTTGTGGGTAAACCCCCTTTACTATCGCCAAACTAACATGCTATCCCTGTAGCCCTGTTGTTGCAGATAGACGCTTTGAAAAGGGTCAAAATGTTTTCATTTAGGTGGTCTATGTGCAGCGATAGAACTACGAAGGTGGTAAGTTCAATTTGGCGATAGTACAGAGGGTCTATCCACAATTAACGTGTTAAAAAAAGTGTTAAAAATAATGCCAACTCCTAAAGATTATGCGGATCAACTACCCTCCTGAGGTCTTTGCATCGGTCCACCAATGGCCAGAGTTGAAGACAATGATATCGGCATCCTTGTAGTTAAGTAACGATCTGTCGATCATATCAAGACGCAGGGTTTCCTTTGTCTCGTTGCCGTTGCGTGTCTCCAACTTTTGAACAAGGAAAGGGGAACCAAAGTATTGCACTGTGGCATTATAACCCTAACAAATTAATAAACAGAACGGCAAAAATTACTACAATAATTACAAAAACACAAGGGGTAAGAAATAAAAATGCGTTATAGACAAGAGTATACCGTAAACAAGAAAGAATAAGACCCTTGTGATCTAAATTCACGACGACCAGAAACCTCAAAAGACTTGCTCTTATCCTCTACCGAGTTCTTTAAGATACAGACCAGAGACTCAAACATGTTCCTATTGAGTGAATCACCAACAAGGACCAATTGCTTCCCTCTCAATCTCTCCAACATATCGGTCGCATTAAATCTACATTTCAAGTTCAAGAAAGTGAGTATTTTAATTTCAAATCAAGTAGCAAACCAATATTTACTAACTTCAAGCATATAGCAATTCAAGAATGAATTAAGAGATGAAAAAAGGTATATAATTCTCCCATGTACATGATACAAGAAAATGTATCAAATGATCCTATCTCAATCTTTAAACAACAATATTGAATCAAATTGGCAGACAAAATGTTAGTAATCCAATGATTAGTTTAGTACAAATTGCTCTAACCTTGGGATATTGCAACCAGTTGGCTGCCATCGGAGCTTCTGATAATTTCTATCTGGCCTCCCATTGAGATAACAATTAAAAGGCTCATCGACATTAGAGCAAGATCCCTCAGGATACAGAGGATAAGATTCATCCTTCACCCAATGCCCGTCAAATATATCACAACCAATCATATCTTCAATCCATTTCTCCCTCTTCTTTCCATTATTCTTGTTGGAGCTCACTTGCGCCGTTTCGTCTTTATTCGCAATTGAACTTGTAGACTTGGCCTTGGTTTCTCCCTGCGTAGTTGAAGTTCGATTCTCCTCTGAGACTCCACTTCCTTGTGATTCAAATTCAGTCTTGGTCTGGTTCTTGCTCTCTGAAACTTCATCTTTCTTGATCTCAACCTCGGAATTCCCCTGTTTCTGCTGTGTAACTCCACTTTCTTGAGACCCGGTTGCAGTTTGATTCTCATTTGAAACTCCAATTCCTTGCGACACACTTCTGCTATTGGTCTGGTTCTTGCTTTCTGAAACTTCACCTTTCTCGATCTCAACATCAGAATTCCTCTGTTTCTGCTCTGTAACTCCACTTCCTCGAGACCCAGTTGCACTCACAGTTTGATTCTTCCCTCCAACTGCACTCTTCTCAGAGACAGCCTCATCTTCAGAACCAGACTCATTTTTGGTTGAATTATTATTGGCAACTTCATTTTCTCCAGACCGGAATCCAATTTGAGTCTGATTCTCCTTCAGAGCGCCATTGACCCCTGACCCATTTCCCAAAACCGCGTCTTCAGACGACCCACCTCCTCTATCAACTTCATCAACCATCGAGGACGAAGAATTGGGAAGGAAGTGGGAAAATAGAGAGGAGACCTGAGACTGATGAGGGGCAACTGAGTCTTTGACAGAGGAAACAGAGGAAGAAGAGAATACATTATAGAACCAAGGAGACGATGCATTGCTCGATGGGTTGAAGGCGAGGAAAGCAGTGCAAGCTACAAATGCACATACGAAGCCATAGGAGAAAAGCTTTGTTCGCCTGGTTCTTGGTATTGAGATGAGTGCCATGAGATCAGAGGTGGTGGAATTTGGGTTTTGGCTCTTCATTGTAGAGATAAAGATAGAGCGTGTGTGGCGAGAGAGAAGAGTGAGAGGGGGTGCGGGGTGGGTGGGAGAGAGAGAGGTTATTATGGAGTGAATTCAGGACAGAGTGGAATTTGGTTTTCTCCTTCAATCTTCTTCTACAGACGACAGAGATAAAAATGACTTTATTACTCTTCCTCATTTCTTCTTTATTGATTAGTCAAACAGAAATTACTTTATTACGCTTCAGTTGGTTAAAATTGGTAGTCAACTTGGGGCGTATATAAATGGTAATCATGTCTATGGTGATGATTTCTGTTTATATTTGTGTCATTTATCTAATGCATTCCGCCATTTTTTACTTAAAACGGAATTTAGAATCTTCATTAGTGAAGTTGATGTTTTGTTAAATTTAATTGATAGTATGACCGTGTCCTGGTTGGGGTTTTTAGCCCAAGAAATGGGATTATTGAGCAAGTTCATCTTGAAGAACACTGATATCATTGTTAGTGACATCATTCCGGTCATGAATGATGAGCTACTTTTAGCTTCCATGGAAAATTTTGCTAACTGTCATCAAGGAATTGTGAGCTATTATATGTTCGTGCTAAAATCACTTGCTCATGTCCATTCTTGCAGAAGGTATCGTGCTTATCGAGCCTAAGCCGGAGCTCTGATCGGAGCACAATTTTCACCGGTTACGCCTAGATTCAAAGTTGCCAGCAATCCTGTCTTCCACGGCCAGCTCCTCTTCATTGTGGAGCACCATTAAAATTGCCAGCAATCCTTTCTTTCACAGACGACATGAAGCATATCGAGATAGATTGACATTTTACTCCTCAGCATCTTCTTGTTTCATCTTGGCAAATCACTTTTGGTAGACCCAATTACACTTCAAGGGGGTGTTGAATTTTGCATGTACGTAAACATTGTGTTTTATTCTCTTAATCCCACATTGCTAGGATCCTAGAACGACACCCTTCTCACTTGTATATAGACACTTGAGTGTAATTAAGAGAATCTTCCATGTTCTCCCAAGCTCTATGTTTATCATATAAATGGGTAAATTTCACAAAACCCTTCAACACTTTGAGGTGTTTTCCTAGAAACCACCCAATACTTTGTTTTCTACACTGAACACAAACTTTCGTACATAACCCAAAAATGACGAAAAATGTCCACCAGTCCAAAAAAAATACAGCTTCTACAATTTTCTTATGTCGAAAAATTGACATAAGAATCAACATCATGATCTCATTGACAGAAACTGTTATGAACTAAAATAACGAAATTCCCAAAAAAGAAAACACAGAAATGAACAATATGATGGACGTGCTAATGATGAAGACACAAGAGCAAAGAAATGCAAAGAATAACAATAATTTATATCTCTATTCACAAATAAGTTTTTAATTAATCGTATGAGACCTAAAGTTACATTATAAGCCTGAACAGGCTAAAAGAATATTATAAAAGTGGAAAATATCAAACAAAAACAAGTAACCTTTTCCTCTTTAATACACGGATAAATCTATAACCAGACCTTTCTTCTTCAACGAAACTCTCTTTCTTTCTCCATACGAAAACTCCATCTTCTGCTCTCTTTCTCCTTTGTTACTCTGTTCTTGTACTTTGAGATTTATAAACAATATACAAACAACCACGAATTTAATATTTGCAGGGTTTATCCAACTTACTGACTCATTTGATATTGCCTCAAAACTATTTCAGCGTATAATAGCTCATTCCATGAATCAGGCACACCAGGGAGGCACCAATGGCTGCAATCTTGAAATCTCAAAGGGTCTTTTCTCTCCTCTTCAGTAAGATTTTGCTTTCGGTAGACAGAAGGATGAGCATCCTTTCTATAATCGGTAAGTCTAGTGATGTTCATAAAGGAAACAGGGGTTTTCATTTCTTTCAGCACTGACTCAAGAACATTCATCTTTGGAGGATAAGAGGATAAATACCTCTCATCCTCTATCGGCTCTGTCTCTCGGTCACATGCCCCTCCGGAGTTCCATTGCCCTCCACTAAACAACAAAAAGAGAATTCAATTAAGCTCATTCCAGTTGGTAATGCATAACTTGAAAGTAACAAGATTTCAACATAATTTTTTTTGCACTCTTTTACCCTCAGTGAACTCACTAGTTTCACTGGCCAGGACGATATAACAAACCAAGGGTAAAAGAGTAAGGGGGAGAAAAAAAAAAACAAGAAGCCCCTACGGTTTCTATCTGCAACAATAAAACTACACGGGGCAGTGAGTGCAAAACAACAATAATATAGGGGTTCTTCTTTTTAGTTCTTTTTAGTTCATTGCCAACAATAATTTGTTTAGTTCATGTCCCTCCACTAAACAATAGAAAAGAATTCAATTTTGTTCTTTGTTGTTGGTAATTATCCCTGGTATTAACGTAGTTATGAACTTACTACCCATGCAGTTACACTGTTGCAGATAGACCCCCTGACTTAAAATTTCTGAACTCTTTTACCCTCGGGTGGACTCGCAAGTTTCGCCTAGTGGCAATATATGACAAAAACTCACCAAGGGTAAAAGAGTCGAAAAATTAAGCAATGTGGACTATCTGCATAGATGAAAAAACAAGGGTATCCTACAGGAGGTTTAAGTGTGCAATTAAACTCGTCTTTTGCTTTGGTGAAGTTGTACTTACACCAATTCTAACCAAGAAAGAAGGGATAAAATCACTACCTGAAATGAACAGCAGAGAAACCCCTGAAGAAGACAAGGGTTTTCTTTGGATTCACATTGGCATCTACCCACCTTGCCCATGTATTGAGAGCTTTATGGAATGCTACCACAACATTGAGCTCACCATAGACTCTATTCCCCTCTTGATAGTAGCCTTTCCTGTATAGAGAATTCCAATGTCAGCCTAAGTTCTAGGTAGGAATAAGGCTAATTCCTATGATTATGAAGTGCATAGCTATGACAGTTTTCAGTTACCCTTTTGAGGTCTTCTCATGAGTCCACCAATGGCCTGTGTTGAAGATAATGACATCGGCATCCTTGTAGTTGGAAGATGATCTCTCAATTATATCAAGACGCAAAGTTTCTTTCGTCTCGTTGCCATCGGGCATCTCCCACTCTTGAACAAGAAAAGGGGAACGAAAAAATTCCACGGTGGCATTATAATCCTATCAAATGAATATAACGAAGAAACGAATTAGTCCAACAATTAAGAAAACACCAGTGTTAAGAAATAAATTAGCATTACAGACGGCAGTCTACCTTAAACAAGAAAGAATAAGACCCTAGCGTTCTGAATTCACGGCGACCAGAAACCTCAAAAACCTTGCTCTTATCCTCTACCGAGTTCCTCAGGATACAAACCAGAGACTCCCACATGTTCCTATTGAGAGAATCACCAACAAAAACTAGGCGCTTCCCCCTCAGTCTCTCCAACATATCAGTTGCATTCAATCTACATTTAAATACCAATCAAATGGGCACTTCTAATTTCGAATCAAGTAAATAAATCAATATTAAAACTAAATCAAAGCATACGGCAATTGAAGACTGGATTAAAACACGAAACAAAATGATAGAATTTTCTCATGTTAGATCTATACATTCGAGCATCGGGTTTGCCAAAAATTGAACAGATCCTGTAAAAATTTCAGCCGCAATAGAAACATACAGCAAGTGAAAAACATAGGATTTTGCCTATTCTCGGTCCTGAAAACCCACATTGAATCAAAACAATGATTGGTTGTGGAAATTGTTCTCACCTTGGGATGTTGCAACCAGTCGGCTGCCATCGTAGCTTCTGATAATTTCGATCTGGCCTACCATTGCGATAACAATTAAAAGACTCGTCAATATTAGGGCAAGATCCCTCGGGATACAGAGGATAAGATTCATCTTTCACCCAACGCCCGTGAAACAAGTCACAACCAATCATATCTTCAATCCGTTTCTCCGTCTTCTTCTCGTTGCTCCCATTTGAACTCAGCTCCATCGATTCGTTCGTTTTCGCAATCGAACTTGTAGAATTGGCCTTGGATTCTTTCTGGGCACTCGACGGATCTACATTAGATTTCAAAGGGGCTTCACTAGTTGAAGTTCGGCCCTCTTTTGAAACTGCAATTCCTTGCGATTCGGTTTCGCCCTGGGTCTTGTTCTTGCTCTCTGAGACTCCGCCTTTCTTGATCACAACCTCAGTGGTCCCCTGTTTTCGCTCTGTAACTTCACTTCCTCCGGGTCCAATCGCGGTTTGATTCTCTTTTGAAGCTCCAATTCCTTGTGACTCGCTTCCATTATCGGTCTGGTTCTTGCTCTCTGAAGCTTCTTCACCTTTCTTGATCTCAACCTCAGGATTCCCCTGTTTCTGCTCTGTAACTCCGCTCCCGCCGCCAGTTTCTGTTGAATTCTCATTCAAAACCCCACCATCAGTCTGATTCTCCCGCAAAACTCCATTTTCTCCAGACCCAAATCCAACCTGGGTCTGATTCTCTATCCGAGCTCCGTTGACCCCGGACCCACTTCCCAAAATCCCACCTTCAGAATGCCCACCTCCTCCATCAACCCCATCGGCCACCGACGACGAAGAATTGGGTAAGAAGTGGGATAAGAGGGAGGAAACCTGGGATCGATAGGGATCGATCGAGGCCTTGAATGATGAAGCCGAGGAAGAGGAGAAGAGGTTGTAGAACCAAGGGGAGGACGCATTGGTCGATGGGTTGAAGGCCAAGAACGCAGTGCAGGCTACAAAGGCGAACGCAAAGCCATAGACGAAGAGCTTGGTTCTTCTTGTTCTCGCTGCTGAGATGAGGGCCTTGAGATCGGAGGCGATGGAATTTGGGTTTTGTCTCTTCATTCTAGAGAGAGGGAGAGAGGAGAGAGACAGAGGGAGGGAGAGAGAGAAGTTATTTTGGAGTTTGAGAGAGTACAGAGAAGAGAAAAGTGGGGGTGAGGGTATCAAGGGCTTTAACTGGAGCCGAGATTGAACTGTTGATTTGGTGGCTGGAAGTGGGCATGGATTTGGGCTATATTATCGGATTTGCCATTGGATTTGTTTGGAAAGTTAGGATTATTAATGAACATTTATGTGTTAATAGATATAGATATAATTATAGCTGTGGTTAGAGTCGAGAGTAAATCTAAACTTATTGATGTATCTTCAGTCTGGATATGTAAGTAACATTTGTTTTGATCCTTACCACATTTTTAGCATTTGAAAATGAACGTAATTTTAATCTCTCTAGAAAGATTCTCTTTGCTTTGTGAATTTCAACTGTAAAATCCGGTTATTTATTAAGGATATAATCTGTATCTTTGGTCTCTGAATTTATCAACTTCCATTAGAGCATATTTGGTAACTGGGAAGTCAATTAAAAATGCGTGAAAAATTTAAAAAGTGGCTTCACTTTCTATTTTTATCACATTTGTCATTTGACAATTAAATGGAAAGTGATTAAAAACTGAAAAGTGCCACGTTAGCATTTTAGCTTATTTCACCTTCTCCAAAAATTAGAGAAAACGGATGGAAAGCGAAGAGATAGGAAAGAGAAAATATATTTTTAAAATTTTTTTATACATCATTTTAATTTATTTGTCTAGTTTCTACTATGACTTTCTATGATAACCAAACATACCAAAAAGAAAGTAAGTGTTACATCATTTATCAACTCAGTTTTCTCTCTTTTTACTTTTTAACATCCAAATAAGATTTTACAAAATAGAAAGTAATAAGAAAGTAACTTTGTGAGAAAGTACTTTCTCTTTTCTTTCACCTTCTATTTATTTTCCTCTTGCTAAACATGCCCTTAATGAAATGTCACCTTCTTGAGATAACTTGCTTGTGCACCTCAAAAAGGCTAAATGACGCTCATACACCCTATTGTGTCGCTAATTTGAAACTTAAATATAAATATCTTAGGTTGTAAAGCGTAGCACTTTGATACCATAGGTTGTAAAAACGTAGCATTTTAATATCCTAAGTGTTGTGCGCGGCGGAAGCCAAACAACCAAACGGGCGTGCTTCGAGAACCAAATCAAATAAATGTCGAGATAAAGGCCAAACAAATCAAAACAACGGCACAAATCCAAACACAATAGTTTTACGTGGTTCGGCAAGTTGCATACGTCCACGGGGCAAGAAGGGGATGGGGTTTTCACTAATAGAGAAAGAGTACAAACTGAGATTACAAATCACTCGAAGGAACAAACTAATCTCACCAACAAGCTCTTAATCTCTCCAAACAAAACCCTAAACAAATAGCTCAGAAAATACATCTTTTCTGTGCTCCAAATATCCCCAATTTTTCTTCTCCTCCAAATTCTCTCTTCCAATTGTTCCATATATATAGAAATCCTAAAATCATAAACATACTAGGAATTCTAAACCAAAAACCAAATCAAATTAGGAATCCTAATAACCTATTAACAAAATAGATTAGGAATCCTAATAACCTCATGTTACCAAAATAGATTAGGAATCCTAATAACCTCATGTTACTAAAATAGATTAGGAATCCACTATCCAACACTAAGTTGTAAAGAAAACGGACACATACTTTATTGTTTTCATTACCTTTACACTTAATATTCTAGGTTGTAAAAAAATAACACTTTAATACCCTAAGTTATAAATAAGTAGCACTTTAATACTAATAATATAGTACTTTAATACATTTTATTAGTTATCAGTATATATTTCTAGAAATACTCATGTGACAATTAACAGAAGGTACTAACAGAATGTACTAACGTGTCAAATTTTAATAACTTAGAATATTAAAATATTATTTTTTATAACTTAGAATATTTAACAGCTAGCCTCTCAAAAATCATTTAAAGCTACTTATATTATGTAATATTTACTCCTCGAGGGGGACAATTTGCCTCATAACTTTCCATGTGAAATAAAACTCTGTCTTGCTCAAAGCCTAGCGTATGATAGATTTATAATGGGGTACGGTGTCATGTATTTAATCCAGTATCTCATTTGTTTCCTAGCAAATGTTCATGAACACCTGTTAGAAAAAAATCGTGCAAAGCTCCTGTTGGTCTGTGGAATTTAGATTTGCCCATATTCTAAGGAAGAAAAAAAATTAAAAAAAAAGAAGATAAAATTAGGAGGGAAAAAACAAAAAGAAATATAAAAATGGAGTTGAGGAAAGAAAATAAAAGTAACTTCTTATTCATGCCCATATTCTATGGCCATGATAGGATCTCCATGGCACAAAAGAAATATATAATAGTTAGTGGTGTGTATAAGTATAATGACTAGATCTCTATCTTTATTGCATTCGTAATCTTTACGCGTATTAGTTAGTTTATTTTACCTACAGAGATAAATATATTGTTTTCTAATAATTATAACTGTCTAGATTATATCTGTAAGTAAATTCTCATCCATGCAACAAATTAAAATCTTTTGATTCTTAAAATTAGTAATAATGATTATATCAAAGCGTCTCATGTGATGAAAAATGAATTAGGGACCCAAAAACATGAAAACCTACATATGATATATTTTAAACAATGCATCATGAGAGGTGTCCGCTTCCTGTCCTATAATGTACTGTTTATAAACAGTATATTATAAATAATACATTATGAGACAGAGAGCCGATATATCATCTGTCCCAGGTTTCTTGGTCCCGTTAGCGCCACCCCTCATGTTATCTTTGCTTGCCACCGGTTCCGTTACTCAGCGCGCCTATCTCCGCGTGGACCCCACCTAACTGGCCCTTTTCACTACGTGTCAATATAAGGAGCACTGGTCCTACATACAGAAAACATCTAACAGTTTTAAATTGTCCATATATCGTGCGGTTGGCAAGTCGGTGGCGATGGAGATGGGTGTGTGAAAAGGGTAAAATCGTAATAATTGTAAGAGCCGAGGACAAGAAGTTAACTGATCACGGAAGTAAATACGGGATGTGGGGCCCAGCGCCGTCAGCGTCCGTACTGGCGTCTCTCATCTGTGTTGTCCGCTGTAGTTTCTATCGTCATCGCGGACCAAATTAGAAATTTGGATTCTTCTTTCAGAAGACGGCGATTTTTTTTAGTATGTGTTAATATTTATATTCTAGATAAACTGGTATCCTAAAGTTTAACATTGGCTGGTAAAAAAAAAAAAAGGCGAAATAGCGCGCTCAGAGTTGTAAGATTTTTCAGCTTTAAATTTCACTGTATTACCGTTCAAATTTTGTTTAAAATTCTGTCACATGATTATCACATGATAATATTTGATCACTTTTATACCACTAAACTAAAAAGAAATCCTTATAAACCTCCCCCTTCCATCTTGAACTCAATTAGGGGCTGTTTGGTTTCTATTTTTTTAATGTGAAAACAGGGGGAAGCCTGCCACAGTGTTCCATCTGTGGCAGGTTTCACCCCAAAATCGCCCAAAAAAAGCCGTTTTGACTGATTTCTGACATGTTTCTGACACTATTGCAGGGATTAAAAAAAAATGAGAACCAAACGCGACCTTAAATACCCTGAGATGTGGTATTGAACAGTGACAGAGATAATTCAATGGCAATATTTGTCAACAAATTTGAAAGGACTTAGCAAACGGGGATTTCTTAAATTAATTTAGCTGTGATGTAATAAAAGGCGTTAAAGCTAAAAATGATGAAACTTTCAGATATTGGGCAAATTTAAAATTGAATTGATAAAATTTTAGAGTATTCAAAGTGTAATTCAACTCTTATATTCTTTAATAATTATATATTTATTCTAAGGATCTTTTTATTGTCTAATTAGGCTGGAAAAGTTTATAATCCGAAAGTTAATCTTATAGATGGGGCCCAAGTTCAGTTGAAACTGCATTGGGCTAGAGTCCCCGTGGTTAGAAAAGCGAAAGAAAATAGTCAAAGGAAAATAGTCAAAGGAGTTTGGGTTAGTTATCTATGAGAGCTTAGGTGTCAGTGTTCTATTGATTGCCGGGTCCACAATTTATAATATTTAAATTTGATACTGTGCTTTTTTTTTAATACCTCAATTTTAAGTTTTTCTTGGGATTTTTCTAGTGTAATAAACTTAGATCCTAGATACACTTTGTTGTCTGATTATATAACCATCTTCCTTCCAGCATGAGAAATAGGCAATCAAATCAGAGCGGAGTGACATCTTGACCTAGAAATTTGATTAGTTTCTTACCTTCTATTTTACTTTTCCCTCCCTTTTTCTTCACATATATTCTGTATCCTTTTTTTGCGGTTGATACATTTCTTGAGCATCTAGATCCAATAAGAAGTATTGATTTAGGGGCTATTTGATTCGTTTTTTAACTCGGTGGAAAAGTTTTACACCGCCTCCACATCAGATTTTTCGTGGCCACGTAGAATATAAGTTTTCCGTTGGTTTTTTTTCCTATCTTTGGTTCGCTAGGGTTGAAGAAGAAAAACTCGGTAAAAATCACCACCACATCAGATTTTTTTTCTCTCTCCCAATTCCTTCCTCAACCTTGTAAAATCGACGAAAACTGCAGCTACATATACGTCGGTTTTTTGCCATATAAACAAAAGTTTTCCCTTTTTTTCCATGCGAACCAAACACAAGAAAAATAAATACATTGGTTTCCCATCATTTTTTTGTGCGAACCAAAGCGAAACAATTTATTTCTTGGAAAAGTTTGAAAAACTCAAAACTTGTGTTTTTGTACATGGAAATGTATTTCCCTATATTTAGGAAACGAACCAAACAGCCTCTTAGTGTAAATGATGAATTAAGTTGCTCACTATTATGGTTATTTTGAAGGGGGAAAAAACATAGTTATGATTTACATGAACCTCATGAGGTTCACCAAGAGACGCTTTGATATACAACACATACACAAGTGGACAGAAATGAGAGTTTCTCCCATTATAAATTATTTTGTACATACTTGCGGGTGGCTTGTTTTTATTTTATTTGCGTTGGCGAGCACCAAGTAGAGAATTTGTGCGGGTCTTTTCCACCGTCCGGTCGATCTTTGATCCTATCGGAGGAATATTAGAATATACATCAATCAATAGTTTTCAACGTCAATAGTGGGGTAGTATGTCTATTTTTATTTATATGTTTATCAATCTCGATCAATAAATATTTCTGGCCCTCTCATTCGTAAAATTTAAGTCCACGGGGGACCCACCTACATGTGCCATTGACAAAGGCTTCTTCCAAAATTGTAACAAGAGCTTTGCTACAGGGACCCAGAATATGGGACCAATAGAGGGGACAAGTGAGGTGTCTCCTTCCTATTGGATAATGAGTTGGCCATCATTAATGATGGCCAACTCATTATCCAATAGGAGGGAGGCACCTCACTTGTCCCCTCCATTGGTCTCATATTTTGGGTCCTTAAGGAATTTTTCTTGTAACAAAATCCCCTACCTACGAGGGACACCTCACTTGTCCCCTCCATTGGTCCTATATTTTGGGTCCTTAAGGAATTTTTCTTGTAACAAAATCCCCAGCCTGCGAGTCATCCAAACCCACGAGCCATCTGGCCTTTGAGATGGTCCCACCGCATAATGTGCTTGACTCATGTCCTGCCAAAAACTTACTTCTGGAATTGACATCCTACAGTAGTTTGCTCTAACACAAAGCTTTATTAGACAGAATTAACCTTTAACAATAACGCCGTATGAGGCAGGATTAATTAGGCATCGCTCTCTAAATTTTTGAAACATCTATTCACTAGATAGTTGGTACATCAAGCACATAATAATATAAATATTAAGCTAATCTAAGAATAGATATATTTTAGTATGGGTGCAAAAAAAAAAAAATCATATTCACAGATATAACTATAGTAGGATATGTATATTGTTACTAAATATCTGTATCTGATAGAATATAATTAGAGATATGGATATATTTGTAAAATATATGAATATATGTTGGTCACTACCTACAATTGGTTTAATCCTTAAATTGATGGATTTGAGGTTAACTTTGACGATTAGTAGATCTAAGGTTAGTTTTTCGGATATGAAAAGCATATTAATGAACCCTCTTGTATCATATGAGCTATAACTTTTTTACCTAGTTTTTTTTATATATAACGAACATACTAATGAACTCTCTTTTATCATATGAGCTATATTTTTATTCTAATATTATATGTTTTCTCATATCCGCTTTGTATAGGCATGTGCTTCGACATATATATCTACATGTATATACATATCCATATCCAATTTAGCGGATATAGATATGAGTATTTCTTACTAAGGCACATCATTATTCGTATCCATACCATATCAGTGATTGATAAGTATCATATATATCCAAGTCAAATCCGAACTAATAGAATATATATATATATATATATATATATATATATATATATATATATATATATATATATATATAAGTCAAATCAGAACTAATAGAATTAATAAAAAAATATAATAATCAATTCTCACTATAAATTTAGAGTTTTGACGTAATAGTTAGAGGGCTAATTTGAGCTAGTATCAGAGCAACCTAAGTTCAAATCCTATTGGCTATGAAGTTAATACAAATTTTCTAAAAATTGACCTTGCCGTATGAATCCAGGTTTTTGGCTCATAAAAAGGCCGCTCATCTTGCGGGAACATATTAGAGTTAATAGAAAAATATAATTTTTAATCCTCATCATAATTTCAAATTTTTAGTCTAATTGTCAGAGAGACTTAGGCACTGTTTGGCAACCAAAAAAGTGTCTTATCTAAGAGCTTGTGTCTTATTGACTTGGTCAATAAGCTAGTAGAGCTGTTTGGTAACCAAAAATAGAAGGAGATTATTTTGGTGATTGTGTCTTTTGCAAGTAGCTTTTGAAAAGCTATCTCAAGTAGCGTTTGTCTTTGGGGGAGGAGCTGCCAATTTTTTTCTTCTGTTTTTGCCCCTAATAATTCTAATTTTATATCAATAATATTGCATGTCCTTTTTAGTAATTTAACAAATTTAAGCTAGTTGTACAGCTACTTTTGCCAAACAGCTCTAGTCAATCAGCTAGCTACACAGCTATCAGCTTTCAGCTACAATTTCACAGCTTTCAGCTAGCTTAACAGCTTTCAGCTATAATCTCGCAGCTTTCAGCTAGTTTTGCCAAACAGAGCCTAAATTTTAGACCAACCGTTTGCACACCATCATTAACCTTTTGGCCGTTCCAAAGATCACCCTAGAAAGTTGTCAAATGGTCTACCTCTAAAGTTACAAGAATCCTTGGAATTAACAAATTAATTTTCAATACTAACATGTATTAGACTAATTCAGAGATTGATAGTCTTTGCTGCATCAAGTATTCAGTGAATGAACACGCGGAGCATAGTTTGGTCCCCTCACTGTGAACCTCATATGCACCTCTAAACCTTGAGTTTCTCAAGCCAATTCTCCTCCATCGAAAGTTGCAACTGTTTACGGCCCCTCATTTGTGAATACAAAGGTTAGAAATTCTCTGCTCTTTGTTCTCAGAGGACATCCCCTGCAAAGTGCCAACATTCCAACTGTGGTACAGAGTGAACAAGTCACTCTCACGTTTGAAAAGGGGCCATCAATGTTTATGGGGCACATCAATGGTTATGGGGCACATGAGGATGTTATCCGTATCTTCCACTCTCTTCCTTGAAGGCTGCCCACACAAACCTTTCAATTCCCCTCCATGTCTTGGAGCATCCACATATATAACCATAACTTTACGAAACATTCTTGAAATTCGAACTTTTCTCGTTGGACGTCATATCATTTGGAAATAATTAAATGTCCCTTAGAGGAAAAACCCTCCGCCGTAGTTGGCAAATGACTAAATTGAGGATTTCCTCTCTCAAAAATATTTTAGTTGTAAGCCAATTTTAGATAGGAGGCTGCTGAGAAAAGTATAGACTTCAGAAGACTTTTACGAGACATCCCAAAGTTTAGAGCGCAAAATTAACCTTAAATAATATGACAAGAACAATGAATTTCGGAACTAAAGACGCTATAGAGATAAAAAGTTTGTTAACTTTTGATAGAGTTACCGATGAAAAGTACTACTATCAAATACTTCATTTTTCTTTCAAATCAGCTCGATTGTCTAAACTTGAATACAAGTTGGTGTACTTCAAGCTTCTTGATATAGGAAATAAATCCCCAAAAAAAAGTGAAAAAAATAAACAAATTACCACTATCAATACTTCTAAATTAATCTTTTCCAAATTGCAACTCAAATAAAGTAACATTTTCGTACTTGTACATACAATATCTCCAACTCCCACATGAATGGAAGTTGCATGATGCAAGCAAAGGTACAAAGGGAATCAAGGACTGAGCTTGACAAAAGCCTAAAGAATGCGAGTAACATGTGGGCATCTAAATGATTAGAGGTGGGTCACTCTGGCATTTAACCTACCCTTTTTGTTGGGCTGCATAACAAAGTTGAACCTATCCAATTTAAGTGTTATTTACCAAAGATATAGAATAAGACTCAATGGGTGTTTGGAGGAGCTTTTTTTTTTGGGGGTCAAACACACTCTTTAGCGTCGCACTGAAAATATAATTAAATGAATATTTGGATAAATATATTTGAATTCGTGACTTCCAATATGGTCATCCTTTTGAGTTTAAATTGGGCAAATTTTGATTAGTTTGCTTTGATTAGCATGAGTTAGAACTTAAGATGGAGCACACGTGAATTTATGTATGCTTGCAGTGAGGTATGATTTTACATATGTGACCTGTATGACTCAATTTATCTGCGAATTATTTTAGATACCATCTCCTTTGGCCATCAGTGATTTTTATATATAATTCATGTGAGGGCGTTTACTTTTTAAGTCAACCATATTGTGATCGATGAATCAATCCAGTCTAATGTGAACACAGATTAATACAACCTTAATGGTTGTTTTGGAGTTTGAATTTGGTTGGGATTAGTGTTTCTTAATAATTTTTTTTGGGTTAAGTTAGATCTGGCTAGAATTGGAACTTTTGAATTGGACTGAGATTGATCTTCAATTAAACTCGACTCGCTTGATTTGTACCGGTGGACCCACGCATCAAGTTGAAACCCAAAGGGCTTAACTATACCAAAAAGGATCATTCTCATCTCTTTGAGATTACTACTGGAGTTTTGAAACATAAAGTAACAGTCCACTCTAATATCAGAAGCACTTCACTACTTTGCTTTTAGTGGTCTAAATGTGTACTGAACTTTGCCTTTAACCATGTAAAAGTTGCCCATTATCATGTAATTTTGAAAGATGCAAAGTTGCTCTATGATTTAGCTACTAGTGGAGCATCTATGCATGGAGGGAGCTAAATAAAGGGTGGGAGGCATTTTATATAAACATGATAAAATCCCACCTCAGTCTGCCTTTTTGACTCCTCCCTTATGGTAATTAATCCGGGTGAAGATATAGTACCTTTGATACAACGGTTAATATGAAAATTGAGGTTTGTGCGTAACGATAATTGCAATTAAGTTATAATTATGTGAAAAAGGAAGGCGCAAGAAAGGCCCAAGAGAAATTAGCGAGAACACGTTAAGAAGGACAGAGTAATGATTAACTTAGAGGTAGCCTACAAAACCGAGAGAGAAAAAAAAATAGGATTTATACAGCCGACTACAAAATTATGAGATACATGATTTACTATGCTGTTATTATGTAATGGTAGTCATGGGTAGTTTCATGAAGTACATGTATATTGTAGAAAATGATAATGTTTTGTACAGAGGTTGTTGGGATATCTAAATTTGGATCGTTTATTTAAGACTTGACGATTTCAAGAGCTGGATATTTAGTATTAATTCCAAGTTCTCTACCTAGTCATGTTCCCAAATGCAATAAGGAAATTCATCATTTAGCCAATATAATTTTTTATGTTACATTAAATTTAGTTGGCAATATTAAAAGATGCTTAGATTTATGGACAGAACTTTGCTACAGGGACCCAAAATATGAGACCAATAGGGGGGACAAGTGATGTGTCCCCATCCTATTGGATAATGAGTTGGTCATCATTAATGATGACCAACTCATTATCCAATAGGATGGGGACACATCACTTGTCCCCCTATTGGTCCCATATTTTGGATCATTGAGTAATTTTTCTTATGGACATCATGCTACCCGTAACATCTCCATGATCTTATTGGATCACCTAAGAATGATAACTTCTTCACTCTTTTAAGAGTAAGCGCATGTCATTAAAAAAAAATGAGAAGGAAAGAACCTAGAAGAACACCAAAACACTACACTTTGGTTATAGCACATGCATGAACTTTGAAAGCATGTAATTAATTAATTAATATGCTTACAAAAGCTTAGCGTAGCATTAACTTGAAGGAGAGCAAAAGCAAAAGAAAGACACATGGCCATCCCCATCTACGCAACTAGATCTTGCTAAAAGAGCTTAAAAAAATAATAGGGTTAGTTATCCACCACCGACGCTTAAGAGATCAAAACGAGGAAAAGGGTTCGAAAGTCTACTCAACACGAGCGAGGGCATTGAGAGCGAAAGAGATGGCACTAATTAAGGAAGAGGAATTGGCGGAGGCAAGCAAGGTAAATTTGAGCGGACTTTGGTTGCATTTTTTGAGCGTGCTTAGCACTGAGGCCGGGGTCTTATTCAATCTTAACTTTCTTTTAAAAGCGACTCAAGCCTAATCTTTTTCAATACGCTAGACATTTTCCATAATTCGAAGACTTTTGCGTACTATGTAACATTGTAACTGATAAATTTAGAGAATCGCGGGGTAAAAAAAATGGATGACATTATTTATCCTGTTGAGGTGCTTATATATATACAAGCGTAGGACTAATGAGTCTAGTATCACATGCGATGTGGGACTAAAAAAGAGAAAACGAGTACGTATGCATATTTACAATATTTAACGTAACAAGTATCAGAATTAGATCCAAGCTTACTAGAAAACTGATGCAGCAAAAACAATTGATTGGAAAAATAATTCAAATAATACGTATGAGGTCAACAAAACAAAATCTAAATACCTGGAAACCGTAGATCAATATCTAAACAAAACGTTTGGGATCAAAAGTTATGTCTGTTTGAAGAGTTTAGGTGCGCCAAAAGACCTCCCCATCACGTTATGCATCGTTCCGATCTTCATTAAAATCCCAACAAATTTCTCTAAAAAAAAAAATTATGATGTTTTAACTTGATTAGTTCATTGTGATTATTGTATATTTCTTCCTGGCACGTAGTCGATGTAATGCAGTTCTAAGTCGAAATCAGGACAGATTTATAAAATTGTATCTCCGATCTATTCATGAAAGAGATTGATAAGATGAGTAGTTCCTATCAATTTAAATGTTAATCAATTTCTGAAGAGGAAAACAATAACTAGATGAAGTTTTTGAGCTTCCTGATTTTACATTTATGCCATAGTATATTCCAATAGAAATAGTGATAAATTAGCGCTAAAATGAAAAATAAATGAAATGGTAAAAGTAATTCTGAAAAAGTAGAAGGAAGACTTGCACAAAACTGAAAACGTCAATATCAATGGTCCAATGTTTAAGCATAGCATTTCAAGCCTTATTAAATACTAATTCTTGATAAAAAGTTGCACCATAGTTTCTGCGTACTAAAGGCATCCTTAGATGAAAATATATTTCCATGATCCAAGAATAGAAAGTTGTCGCCATCAATTGCAACTTTAATTGGCCTTATAACTTGAACACTTTAATATTTGCATTACTGTGTAGTAGAGAAAGTAATGCAAATTGATGGTTTCTTTATCTTATGGACACTTGAGTTTTGTGAGACACGCCAAAGTTGCTCGCGAGGTTTCGTTAGATAGTTAACTTCAGAGCGCATTTTGTGCAAACCCTCTCAAAGTTCAGGGGGTGTTCTGCGAAAATTGGTTCTAATTCTTTTCTTGGCAGAATAGGATGCAAGATTACCAGTGCTGTCAGCTTAGCTTCTAATTTATATCTACTGTTTTATTGGAGGGAAATGCTTTCCTAAACTTACGTGAAACTAGAACATTGTTGGTTTAATTCCAAGAGGTTGGATTTTTATGGGAAGCTTGAAGAATCTAAAACTATCAGTGGTGGCTTATTTTCATCCCTCTCTAGAAATAGGATCGTAAATATGGCTTAGGATCGCACGGGCATTACTTTAAGGATGCTACTGGATCCCTAAAAATACAAAATACAAAAAAGAAAGGAAAAAAAATACAATGAAAATGAAAATGCAGACCCCATGAAGTTCATTCACCTGGTCGAAGAGATTCTCGGTTTCATCAAGGAATCATCGGCATCTAAACCTGAAAACACCATGAAGCTCATCAACCAGCAATATCACTTAAAGAAAGTATCTTAAGACACTTAGCTAAGTTTTCAAACAGCCAACAACATCACCAATTTTCATTGCAACATATTGTACAATCTCATAATACTCTCTCTCAGACATTATATGAAGGATTAGAAAAAAATTGTACCACATTTTATTCAAAATAAAAAATAGTATAGTGAACCATGTTAAGAGAGACCGATGACGTTCCCAGTTGCAAGATCAATATCGATATCAAAGAAACAAGGCCTCGTTGGGAGCCCAGGCATTGTGCTCATGGTTCCCACAAGAGGGTATATGAAGCCCGCACCAATACTTGCACGAACATCTCTAATTGGGAGCACAAATCCAGAGGGAGCACCCTTTTGCGAAGGAACATGTGAGAAAGAGTACTGTGTTTTCGCCATGCAGATGGGGAGATTTGAGAATCCTTGCTTCGTGTACATCTCAATTTGCTTCTCGGCCTTAGAAAAGAGAGCACAAGATTTGTCAATTGAAACAATCATATGGATAAATTTTAAAAGAAAGATAAGGGATTATACGAAAGATCGAGGCTCTTGTTTAATGATATTCACTAAAGTTTGACTTGTACATATCAAGAAGTTTAACTTAACATTCTCTTAAAAGCTTAAGATCATTTTGGTAAACTGAAATTTCTCTCAATTAATAGTTGTTGACAATGTGAGAACTTGAAAAGTTAGAATGCAGAAGAAAGGAAGCTGGAAATTGTAAGATTTGTAATATAAGTAGAGCCTCAGACAACAAGGTACTTTTGTCAAAAACTGACTACTTTACAAAATTTAATAGGAGAATTAATTCAATTAAAGGTGTTTTCTTTTTCCTGGAAGAGAATAGCCACTTGATGCTATTTCGTTGCTATAGCAGAGACGATCAGTATCCACACAAAGGAGTTCAGGCAAGTTTTGCTTACCAGGGGACTAACTTTATATTTTAAACATGAAAATACCCAGTAAAGGTTTACTACAAATTGTTATCTCGAATCCTCTATATTGATTTTCCCTTGATAACGCCCATAAATATTCCATTAAAATATATATCAAAAGACCTTCTCATAACCATTTTGTGACCAAAATAACCTTTCACAAGGACGAGAAAGCTAAGCTCTGTGTTACTAAAAGAAAGTAGAAGTATTAGAGAAGTATCTGTGTTCTTTCATTAACAACTTCTGGTATATATTTATTTATTTATTTTCAGTTTTTGCTTGCTAAAGATGGAACTTGAAGGTGTCAAGTTGTAATATAACTTGTAGAACCGAGTTTCTTGTACTACAGATAACAGTTAGTGATATTATTGTCTATAACTTCGCCTAACTTTGCTGCAAGCAGTATCAGTCTTTTGTGATCCTCGACAATATACGTAAATAATTTTGTAAACAATTTTATATTTGAGTAAAAAAGTAGAGTTACCTGCTCAGAGTACTCAACATCACTTGCACCATAGGACTTGGCTATTGCCTCAATCTTTGCCTTAATGCCAGAATCTAAAGGATATAAGAATCTCATGGGGTCTTTCTGGCTCTCGCATGCCTTTTGAACTGCAATCCCAAGATCAACCTGAATATTAAGGCAAACAAGAATGATAAAGTTAACTGCAGACAAACAGGACACAAACTTTCTACTCTAAATACAATAAAACTTCCTAAAAACTTAAAACAAGAGGCTCAACCCTCAACTGACATCAACTTTCATCTGCCCCAATTATATAAAAAAAGTGTGATGGTCAGACTATAGGAGTATAGGTGTATATCTATTTATTTATTCTCAATCATGTTATGTTATATTTCATTAGCATGTACACCCCCTCATCAAAGTGACGATTTTTTGTTAGGTTTTATACTCCCGTGAGAATCATGTGATGGTCATACTTACATATTTCTCAAGCACAGGGGTGAATGTACTAATAAAAAGAATATGTGCTACAGTATAGAGTGCGTACCTGCAATTAACCTAAACTATTATTATCAAAATAAATGGTTATACTAACCGCTCCTTTTCCACCATGAGCATGATGACTACAAACAACCGCATCAAAAGCCCCAGCTTTGATCGCTGCACTCCTCACAGCATTCATCTCTGCCTCAGTGTCCGTAGCAAACTTATTGATCGCAACCACAACATTTACTCCATAAGCCTTTGTATTCTCTATATGCCTCGCCAAATTCACACACCCAGCTTCAACAAGACCTACATTCTCATTCAAATAAGCGTGATCCAATGGCTTTCCAGCCACAACCTCGGGTCCACCTCCGTGCATCTTAAGAGCCCGTATAGTTGCCACAATGATTGCACACTGAGGCGCCAATCCACTATACCGACATTTTATGTTCATGAATTTCTCAGTCCCGATATCTGCACCAAATCCTGCTTCAGTGACGACAAAACCCCCTTTTCCTACCAATTTAAGCGCTATTTTATCCGCCACTACCGAAGAATTTCCATGAGCTATATTGGCAAAGGGTCCAGCATGCACAAGCACAGGAGTTCCTTCGAGTGTTTGCATTAAAGTAGGATTTATGGCATCTTTCATAAGAACAGTGAGAGCTCCTCCAATCCCAAGATCATCAGCAGTTATCGGTTCACCTGCCTTGCTATTTCCTATAACCATTTTCCCTAATCTCTCTCTCATATCAGCTAACGAAGTTGTAAGTGCTAAAACCGCCATTATCTCGCTAGCAACTGAGATATCAAAACCAGTCTCTCGTGTCATTCCCTTCTCATCAGGCCCTTGTCCAATTGTAATTTTCCTCAAGAAACGGTCATTAACATCCATGACTCTCCTCCAAGTGACTGATTCAGGATCAATATCAAGCCTAGCAAATCTTTTGACCTCATCGGGGGTGAGTTCATCGGGGTTGTCTTTTTCGATACTGAGTTTCTTTAAACGACGAAGCATGACATCAGCGAATTTACGCTTGCCTTCTTTGTTTGGAGGGCAAAGACGATTGAAGAGGGCTTTGTCGGATTGGGAGGCTTCGTGAAAGATTCGGGTGTCAATGGCAGCGGCGAGGAGGTTGTTGGCGGCAGTGATAGCGTGGATGTCGCCGGTCAGGTGGAGGTTGAATTCGTCCATAGGAATGACTTGGCTGTAGCCACCACCAGCGGCACCTCCTTTGATGCCAAAAGTTGGGCCTTGGGATGGTTGACGAAGGCATGTGACAACCTAGAAAAAGGAAAAAAAAACTGGTGATGCAAATAATTTATATAGGAAAAAAATTAAAATTCAATTTTCTTAAAGCAAACGGAAAATTTTGGATTCTTGATAATACATTTGATATCAGAAACTATCTTGGGAGTGAAAAATAACCGATAAAGAACTACATGCATGGTAACATCTGGGGTTAAGCATAATGTTTCAGACTGGCTAATGCAAAAATTTAATACTACAAGTACCAGTATAGTGTACAGAGCAAAAATGATTTGATGGTTAAACAAATAATTATAATCAGTTGGGATAAAAAGTTGAGTTGGCATCTCACAATCTTGTATACAAGAAAAAAAAGGCTACTAAATTAAGAAGAACTGAAGAACCAATTTTAATTTGAGATCCAGTGCAAACCATTCCTTGGAGACAGTACTACGTAAAATTTCGTGCAAGAATTACTAAGAAGGAAACCATAAATTTAGCGTGAAAAATAATTATGATACTACTATGGGCTCAAAACTTGCATGATGAGTTCATTATAGATGAAATGGTGGCTTAACATTATGATGGGAACCTAAAATGTTGAGAAGGGATAGAAGGATGACAGCTTACAGTGAAATTAAAGAAAGCGTGATTTGATATATAAGCAGAACCTACATTACATAAGAACTAATCTTTACAAACTATGCTTTAAATTTACAATCCCTTTATTAATTATGTTGAAGTTGAAATATAACGGAGTCTCAGAATTTTTTAACAAAAGATATGTGAAAATTCATCAATTTTGATTGTATGAAACTAAATATTCCTTGAAGAAATTGTGTGTAAAGGGAGATTACCTAACTCAGAGTAAAAGGATCATTTTAATCGCAACGGAAAAAAAAAAACCTAACAGAAGAATATCAAACCTAGGATGGAAAAGAAAGATGTACGCATTGTTATTGCTGTCACAACAGGACAGTGATAGCATGAAAAGGTGGAGTAGCATGAGCTTCTCAAAGTCTCAGGGTTTATGAAGATATCACACATTTCTTTTAAATCTCCTAGCCTCCACATAGCTTATTTTTAAATACAAATGAACAGGCAAGTGATAGATTTCAGATTGGACTTGCATAGAATCATATACTGATGAGATTTTGTGTCAACTATGCAGGTCAACCCGGTCCTCTTCTCTCCCTAAGCTCATAATTTTTCAACTTTGGTGGGCATGTTTTCAAGCCTAAAACAAGTAGAAATCATCCCTTCCTACTAAAATCAGAAATGAGTTGCATATACAAAGGAAGAAAAGTCTACAAAGATATGCAGTAAGTTATACAAGTATTGTGACAGATTGGGTTCTACACCTTAAGATAATATGTTCCTCAAAAACGGAAGACTAGTAATTGTCTCAAGTAAACCACTGTTCAAAATTTTACTAATGATTTGCCACCAAACCTCATTAATCAATACAAAGAGGAACAAAAATCTACAAAAACATAAAGTAGATTTATACAAGCATGGTGACTGATTGGTTCTACACCTGTAGACAAGATAATAGGTTCTGCTCAGCTTCCTTGGACACAGAATAGTAGTAATTATCTCAAGCAAACCACTGTTTTAAAATTTTATAAACGATTAAATCCATATGAAAGGCTAATGCTTTGGCCTGAATGAATTTTTAACTGAGAAAAAACTACTTAGCATCTTAAGAAAAGGTAAAGATCTCAGGTATTAATCGAATAACATAAGGGACCTCTTTGAAATGTAGAGAGCTTTGACCAAATATTAAGACTCTAAGAGACAAATTCCTTTCATGAATTGGAAAAACACTTCAAAGATGGGTGCCTTTCAGTAATTGAAACTCCAAAACTTTATTTAATTTCAAATCACATCTATAACTCCTTTCAAGAAAGGTTTAAGGGAGGAAAAAGAACACTAATGCCAGTGTTACCAATCCCCAATGTGAAATGTGGGGGTGCAATGTCCCTTTATGTGCATATGCGCAAAGCACAATGCAATGCACATTGCACACCCGAGTGAAGCTAGGAGCACACTGCACATATAATTTTTCAAGATAGATAATCAAACATGAAAGAACATGTCCATGAATTTTCACAGAAAAACTATGACAAGATAGATAATATCTACTACGAAAAGGTCTTAATTCATAACGCTAACACACCCAACATAGTAGTAAAGTTCATAAAATTTCAAATCAAAAGTCAAATCAAAACTTATATGGAAGAAAAATCAAATTGTAAATGAAGCCGAGTTAGGGTCCTCAATCAGGCTACTAAACTGGCCTAATGGGTTTATTTTTCTTTTTGGAAAATGAGTTATTAGGTATAAAGACCCAATTTAAATGCAAAAGATACATACACACATGTATATATGTATATATACATATATGTATGTATATATGTACACACACACATAAGCTATCAAATCAAAAGTCAAATCAAGACTAATATGGAAGAAAAATCAAATTGTAAATGAGGACGAGTTAGGGTCCTCAATCAGGCTACTAAACTGGCATAATGGGTTTATTTTTGTTTTTGGAAAACGAGCTATCAGGTATAAAGACCAAATTTAAATGCAAAAGAAACACACGCACACACACACATACATTTACATATACATACATATATATTTTTCTTTTTGGAAAATGAGCTGTCGGGTATAAAGACCCTATTTAAATGTAAAAGAAACACACACACACACACACACACACACACACACGAGGCTATGCCATATCTCCTATGAGAAGCGCCCTCGTGCAGGGAACTTGCGAGGCGCAAAAAGGTGCTGCCGCCTCAGATGCGTGGCTCTCCGCCACTCCCCCACATCACAGGGCACATGAGGCTCAATGAGGCATGCGCCTTTGATAACATTGATTAAGGCATCAAAATTTTATCAAGCAGAATACCCAACTCAGGCACTCAAAGCCTAGCCATTTCATATTGCTCTCAGCTAACCTACTAAGAGATTATCATCACCATCATAAACATAGGTTCTTTCTTTCCCCCATTAGATGGAGTTAACTATAGGAAGAATCCAAAAATGAAGAAAGCTACACAAAAACTTAAGTACGTTTTATGTCCTGATGTCAAGTTAACGCCAATCCTCTATAAAGTGGTCCAGAATCTCTGAACAAGACAATTACAACCGAGTTAGGGCCTTACCCCCCAAGCTCACTGAACCAACAAAAACTCCTAAATTTCACTAGACTAGAAAGACATCAACAGAGGTAAGTGACAGCATTTTCTATAGGGAGTTATCATTTATTTAAAAGAACAAGATGAACAGCAAAAAAGTATTAACTTTTTGAGGGAGAGAAAAAGAAAGGAACTGAAAAATATCAACTATCGAGGGAAGCTTCAAATCTTCTCCAAAGCAAACCCAAATTACCCATATTCACGCCCCTCTCAAGAGCATGAGAGCAATTACAAAACGCCCAAAGGTAGCTAAACAAACCTCCCAATTATCAAACAAAACAAACAACATTACCAATTTCATTACATGCTCAAAAAACAAGGAATCTCTATTCACTAGTAAAGTAACTAGAGGAAAGGTGTTCAATACATTTACTACTTGAGAAACCACTCAAAAACTCCTAGAATTAGAGAATGAGAACAATCTAAATCATTCCTAATCTCTAACAGACCAATCTCAAAAACACCCACTCCATTATACCCTCAAATAATAAACAAACTCCATTTTCTCAATAAAGGGTATACCAAGAACCCAATTAAACCAATCAACAAATACCCAATTCGCAGTACTCCACAAAATCACTAACCTCAATGATTTAGCTCAACAAAAAACAAAACAAAGTTCAAAGGTTTCACCTTTCTATCAAGAAAAGCACCCAAAGCTTGGCACAACCCAACAGTAGTAGTACTCTTCCCTTCTCCAAGCGGCGTCGGAGTTATCCCGCCAACGACCACATAATAACCATTATCACTCCCTTCAAGCTCATCCAAAGCCGATAAAAGCACCTAAAAAAACCACACCCAGATTTACACCCACGCCATTAAGCCCACAAAAAACAAAAAAAAATAAAACATGGGTTTCGTTCAAATCACCTTGGCTTTGTACTTTCCATAGAGATCATAATGTTTGGAGCTGAGATTGAGATCCTCTGCGATCTGAGAAATGTGAAGGGGCTCGACGGAGTTGGCTATGTCGATGTCGGCGGGGACCGGTGAGGTTACCTCCAGCCTCCTGACTGTTTTCGAAGAACCCATCTTTTTTATTTTATTTTTATATTTTTTATTATTATCACGGGGGAGAGGAGAGACAGGAGGAGGAGGATGGAGAATTTGTCGCCGTTTAAAACGGATGACGGGAAAATAATGGAAAGATAAAGTCATGGAGAGCTGTGTCAATTGTTTTTGATGATGGGGATTGGATGTGGATTTGTGGGATCCACGAGGAAATGGGTTTGGGTCCGATCAGGATCCGACCCGAGATGTTGGATGCAAAATGAATATTTTTCTATAGAATTTTGATGAAATATTAGGGAAGAGTTTTGCAATGTTTTAGTAGTTGTTCGAGTAACGGTTAGTACAACTGGCCATGCGCTAGGGGGGTGCAAAGTGGCATGCATGCACCCCTCCGTTCTAGCATTTGGTGGGGAAACAAATAGGCGGTGCAAAATGGGAATTTACTCTTAGGCTCAGATTCATCGTACATTACATTCAGATCGAATATGGTATGTACCGTATTCGTATCCACTTGCTCATTTGAAATACAAATATAGTTTGCTACATGAAACTCATACTTCATATCCGTCAAAGTGAAATAGGAAATGAATCAAATGAGGAAAAATAAACGGATATAAGGAAAATTGATGAGAGCAAAAAAATATAAAGGCATCACGATTCTTTAAATCTCAAGCAAGTAGATGCCAATTTTTGTTGAATCGCTTTGTTTGTTTAGAATATTAGTTCCGTTGCATCTGTTGGGAATTTAACGCCGAAATCCCTAATACAACGAAAACGCAGAATAGAGAATAGTACACCAAGTTTTAACGAGGTTCGGCAACTGCCTACGTCCTCGGGAGCCATACAGTCAATTTCTTATTAATCAAACAAGAAATTACAATTCAAGAGCAAATCCCTAAACTGGGATTTCTCAAATGAAACACTGTAGCTACAGTGTTAATAATTAAAGGGTATGAACCCTTTCAATTCTCACTTGAGAATAAATGAATACCCCACAATATAAAGCCCATCTTTAGATTCCTCTCTCTCTCTCCTTAAATCCCCTCTCTTAATCTCTGCTTAATCTCCCCTCAAACATCAATTGAGAGCTGGAGATTATAAGCGCTGCTGCGTTTTGGTCGCCGCCAGAGAAAAATCGGAGAAGGGGGGGGGAACCGCCGCCAGAAGGAAAGTCGGAGGAGGGAGAAAGCTTCGGCCAGACCAAAACCCTAGGGCATCGGGTTTCTTTATATATGGGAATCGATGACAGGCTGGCGACAGCCTGTCGCCAGCGGTTGATCGTACGCGAGTGTGGGAGGTCAGGACGCCGATGGTCGCGTTCGTCGAGGGGTGCGTTCGTCGAAGGGTCGCGTTCGCCTGCGTCTTCGCCTGCGCTCATCCTGGAGCTTGTCGGAGCTCCTCCGCCGGAGGTTGGTATCCACCCCAACTAACAATCTCCCACTTGGAGATCAAACCGACGACAGCAGGCTATCCCATCAAGCTCCTCCCCTGTGTGGCTCCGCCCTCATCATCTATGCATGAAGGCCAACTGAAGTTGCGCACAACTCTAGTTTCTGAACTGTCACCGTCTTTGTTAACATGTCTGCTGGATTCTTACTTCCTGGAATCTTTTCCAGTTTCAACACGTCATCTTCCAACAGGGATCTGATGAAGTGGTAACGAAGCGCAATATGCTTTGTTCTAGAATAAAATGCTGAATTCTTCGCCAAGTGTATCGCACTCTGGCTATCACTGTGCAAAATATTCTTCTCCTGTTTGAATCTCAGCTCTGTCAACAGACCTTAAAGCCATATCATCTCTTTACTGGCTTCAGTCACTGTAACATACTCAGCTTCTGTAGTGGATAGGGTAACGATCTTCTGTGTCTGTGACATCCAACTAACAGCTGTAGTTCCAACGGTGAATACATAGCCGGTGGTGCTTCTTCGGTGATCAACTTCACCTCCAAAGTCTGCATCTACGTACCCTTGCACTTCCACTTCTCCCTTACCAAAGTGCAAACACTTCTGTGTGGTGCCTCGTAGATATCTCAGAATCCACTTGACCGCTTCCCAATGAGTTTTTCCTGGATTCGACATAAACCGGCTGACCACTCCCACTGCATGGCCAATGTCTGGTCTCGTACAGACCATTGCGCACATCAAACTTTTGATAGCTGAGGCGTAAGGAACCTGAGCCATACTCTCTTTCTCTTCTTCTGACTGAGGAGACTGATCCTTCGATAGACGAAAATGGCTGGCCAAGGGTGTGCTCACAGGCTTGGCGTTGCCCATGTTGAATCTCTGCAAAACACGGTTGATGTACTCCGTCTGAGATAACTGCAAGAGACCTCTCTTCTTATCTCTCGTGATTTGCATTCCAATGATCTTCTTCGCTGGACCCAAGTCCTTCATGTCAAACTCCTTTGACAGCTGCTGCTTCAAATTCTTGATATCCTTCATATCTGCTCCTGCAACCAACATATCATCAACATACAGCAGTAGGATGATATAACTGGACTGATATCTCTTGAAGTAGCAACAGTGGTCAGCATTGCACTTCTAGAAACCTTCCTTGTGCATGAAGCCGTCAAACTTCTTGTACCACTTGTTTTCGTCAAAAGTTGTTTTCGCTGTGGAATTCATTATATCTTC
>BQKN01062841.1:0-14133 GCA_022839385.1 Asparagus kiusianus | reverse complement strand
AAATATGCATCACAAGCAATTATTTACACTTAACTATCAAGAATGTAAATACCTCCACTTAACCCCTAATTAATCGGAACGAGTACGTCAGGCGAAAAATCCAAACAAGGAACCCCCATATATATACCATGTGTTCCGAGTAATTAGGAGCTAAGTGTCAATACCCTCACTCTAGCGTTAAATGTAAATGTGGCTATATAAATAACATGAATCATCAACAAATCATAAATAATTATTTTACCTGCTCAAACAGGTGTGGATAGTCGCGACACATGTCCTCCTTACACTCCCAAGAAGCATCCTCAGCTCCTTTCCGGTTCCACTGGACCTTCACTAAAGGAATCACCTTATTTCTAAACTTCTTGTCTTCTCTGGCAAGAATGCAAACATGGACCTCATTGGTGGTCAAATCTAACTGAATCTCAAACTCTGGTGCATGAATCACCATCTACTACTCCTCGTCACGCAAATGCTTCTTGAGCATTGAAATATGAAAAACATCGTGTACACTCGACATCGATGCTAGAAGATCTAGCTTATATGATACGGCTCCAACGTGCTAAACAATCCTAAAAGGGCCAATGTATCTCGGGGCAAGCTTTCCATGTCTGCAAAAATGCTGAACACCCTTCATCGATGACACCTTAGCATAGCATAATCTCCAACCCAAAACTCTAAAGTTCGTTGCCTCTTGTCTGCGTAGCTCTTTTTTTGACTCTGAGCGATAAGAATACACTGTCTAATCAACGCTACTTTCTCCATAGTCTGCCTCACAAGTTCTGCCCCAGTAATAAGTTGTCCTCTGGGTCTGCCCAACAAATCAGGAATCTATAAGACCTCCCATATAACGCCTCATACGGTGCCATACCTATCGTCGCCTGATAGTTGTTATTGTAGGCGAACTCAATCAATGAAATATGATCCTCCCTGCTATCATGGAAATCAATGACACATGCCCGTAACATATCCTCCAACACCTGGTTAACTCTCTCTGTTTGCCTATCTGTCTATGTGTGGAATACACTGCTATAAAATATCTAGCTACCGAATGAATTCTGGAAGCTCTTCCAGAAATAAGATGTGAAAAATGATCCACGATCTGACATAATCGTCTCCGGAACTCCATTCAAACGAACTATCTTCCAAATAAAAATCCTCGCATAAATCTCTGCAATATAAATCGTCTTCGCCGGTAAGAAATACGCTAACTTCGTCAACCGATCAACTATCACCCAAATAGAATCATTCCCCTTGCTCGACCTTGGCAATCCCATAATAAAATCCATAGAAATATCTGCCAACTTCTACTCAGGAATAGGTAAAGGTTGTAGGGTTCCTATGGGTCTTTGATGTTCTGCCTTCACTTCCTGGTACATAAAACAGATAGCTATATACTCCATAATCTCCCTACGTATGCCGCTCCACCAAAAATGTCTCTTCAGGTCCTTGTGCATTTTGGTTGTGCCTGGATGCACTGTGTACCTGGTGCGATGTGCTTCATCAAATAAATCATTCTTCAACTGCGAATTATTCAACATGACCAACCGGCCCTTCATTTGAAGGCCTCTATCTGTTCTAATGGTCCAATCAGTCTGGGTTCTTTGAAAATCTCCCCCTTTTAGGTTTGAATTCATGAGTCCTCAAACTGAGCACTGGCCACTCTATCAACCCATGATGACTGCATAGCCAAAGCTCCTAAAAATGTGTTGCTCCTATCAATCTCTGGCTTAAAACCAAACTGGCTAAATGTGTGAAGATCTCGATACAATGAGCATCTCAAAGCTGCAAGCCCACGACGACGCTTCCTACTCAACATGTCTGCTACAATGTTCGCCTTCCCTAAATAATACTGAAGCGCGAACTCGTAATCCCATTGCCGCTGCCTCTGTTGAGTTTCTTATGAGAGAAGAGATACTTCAGACTCTAGTAGTTCGTGAACAGCTCAAACTGTACTCCATAGAGGTAATGCCTCCACATCTTTAGTGCGAAAACCACTGCTGCTAACTCCAAGTCATGTGTGGGATAGTTCTGCTCATGAGACCTCAACTGCCTTGAAATTTAAGCTACTACTCTCTGGGTCTACATCAAAACGCCTCTTAGACCCGATAACGATGCATCCATATAGACAATAAAAGTCTAATCACTACTCGGAATGACCAACACCGACGCTGTAATCAACTTAGTCTTCAACGTCTCAAATGTCTTATGGCACTCCGGTCCCAAAAAAACTATACACCCTTCTTTGTAAGGCGTGTTAGTGGGGTAGCACTCTTAGAGAAATCTTGGATGAATTTCCTATAATAGCCGGCTAGACCCAAGAAGCTACAAATCTCTGTAATGGTCTTCGTCGACTCCCAATCAAGTACTACATCTACCTTAGCTGGATCTATAGCAATTTCCTCCTTGCTGATAACATGCCTAAAATCTGACATCAGATAACAAAAACTCGCACTTGCTGATCTTAGCATATAGCTGGTACTCTCGCAAAGTCTGCAATACTAATCGTAGGTGCTGCTCATGCTCGGCCTCTGACCGTGAGTAAATAAAGATGTCGTCGAAAAACACAATCGCAAACTGGTCCAAGTATGAATGAAAAACTCGGTTTATCAAATTATTAAATATCGCGGGTTTATTGGTCAGTCCGGATGGTATGACAAGAAATTCGAAAGATCCATTTCGAGTTAAAAAGGCAGTCTTGGGAATATCCATCTCTCAAACCCGCAACTGTAGGCTGTCTAAAAATCACAATAGATAGCTGACCCCTGTCAGACTTCAACCAACAGTCTTGACTAAGAAGGTTACAATCAGATGACTTTCATGTTAACAAAGGAAGCCTACAATTGGAGGATTCTCCTGTAGATTAAGAAGGGATTATAAGTCAACGATTTCTTCAAACCAAGGTGCGGAACTCATCCCTACATCCCAGAGTTAAATATAAGTGATTACGTTCCAGAGTCAAAGTAACGCAATCACTACATCTTCAGCTACCAACGCAGCTCAAACACATTATAAACGCAGTGTTTTTAGCCGCTGAACGCACCACAAACGCGGTACTGATTCAACTGCGGACGTAGATCAAGCTCAGATGCTGACATATCATCCAAAGGCATACGTTTGAACGCAGGTTCATACCCAGAACAAAAATCAATGCGTTGACTCGTTTAAACATGATCCAAACAGTTCCTAAAATCGTTTTTCACCCATGATATGGGGAGTGGTTTGAGTGGGTTGTTACACCCGATTAATAGGGCAACTAAACCCCCATTTAGGAGCAGATTATGGGGGCAGTTACGCCCCTAATCTCTCTATAAATTCCAACAAACTCCACAAAGTAATCGGATCAGATTTCTATGATCTGAGGGGGATTCTTTCAGCTGGAGTCTTTGAGATCGATTTTCGAGAGGCGAAATCAAGGGTTAGGCTTGGAAAGTATTCTTCAGCAGCAAAGAATGCATATACTTAGCATATTAATCGATCATTCGGTTCAAACAACTCTTTTGACAGAGTTTTGCACTCTTTCTGAGTCATAAAACTCGTGAAGAGTTTTCTAATTGTTCCAGTGAAACAAGACGTTCAGATCATCAACGAGAAGCAAACTCGACACAAGCATTCGAGGGAAGCATCTCATCGCTACCGTGAAGAACCCAGAATTAAACAAAGAGGAGAATTCAGATCAATTCTCCTCTTTTTTGTAATCAGAATTCAAATTATAATTAAGATTGAGAGAATACAAATCAAATATATTTCTTTCAGTTTTACTATAAATTTTTCACCAAACAAAACATGGAGACTCCGCTGGGGACGAGCTTCTCTGACGAAGAAATGGTGGCATAATTCGATGTTCATCTCATTGGAACCACCATCAAAACACTCGTTGTAGAGTTTGATCAAGCCAAGTATAAGGAAGCTCTTTCCTCTAGATCGCTTAGCCCAAAGGCTATACGCAACATCCGCAAGATCTCCAAAGGGATCAAAAATCCGATTGCTGTTAAAACACCAAAGAAAGCCCTCTTCTTTGGCCAAGGGTCATCAATTAGCCCCATCCCTAGAGGACGAGGCTCTGCCTCGACCAAACTCATTCAACGAGTTGAAGATTTGACACCCGTGCCAACACGACGAGTCATGAAAAGGCCTATGACGGAGGTAGGCCCAGACAACGCCGACGACATTATTGCCAAGGCATTGAAACAACCCAAGAAAAATGCAGCTCGAAGAAGAAGAAGATCCATACGACGAGCTCATCTACGAGATAGTCGAAATCTGAACCAACGCGAAGAACGCGTTCTTGAACCTCCACCTAAACGCATACTTCATGGTAACGAGCCCTATTATGAGCCTCACGTGATACAACTTAAATGCGAGCCTCATCGACACATGGTTCACCTAAAATAGAACCCTTAAGGGTCTGTTCCATCAACCAAACACAGGTTTCAACCTAGGGTATGTAATTCACAACGCGACCCTCGCGTTTCTTCTCCAGAATGCGATGTGGTCCTCCAAGTTCGAGAGGGTCGATATGGGTTTAAAATTCATGTCTGACAAGAACCAGTCTCACCTACTCAAGGGCAGGGAGTTCCATTTCCGTCCTCATGCTCGGTGAGGGTTTACTCCTAAGTTTCTAATTTGCGGGAATTACTCTCTAGAGGGAAACCAACACAACAAGTAGCTCATTCATGTTAATGTGAGTGACTTATTTCCGCGGTCCTTTCAGAATATCACTGTTGTGCACCTGAACCTCGACAATCAGTATTCAACTGATTAGAAAACGTCACCAGGCCTGCCAAGCGATGACGTCATCACAAAAAGAAAATAGACAAAGCCGAACATCCTGAAGTCATTATTAATATGATAGGCAGAGGGAAGGCCTCAGCTCCCAGTCTAGACGAATCAACTAGAAGTCATTCTCCGACTGTCCAAGAAATTTGTGATGCATTTGAAGGAATATATCGCCACACCCGAACTCGAACAGGAGCTATCCGTTCGGTTAACTATCGCAAGTTGGCCAAGGGGATCACTTATGATGATGAACATTCAGCAATTGCTGAACCTCAATCCTTAATTGATGTACATGACTGGAGGCCCTGACGACTTAGCAAAAAGAGTCGATGAACATCAGGTCATGCTCCAAGCATAGCAAGAGACACTTCTTCAGATGAAGGACATGTTGGCCCAGCTCCTTGCAAAAAAAGGCCAAAGGCCTGAGTCTTCCCGGAGAACAATTTCAAAGGGAAAGCAAAAAGCGCCTAAGAATTCAGACCGCGAAACTCACAACCTGGAATCCTCTTTTGAAAACGAGAAGGAGATGGAAAGAGAACTGAATCCTCAGTCATCTAAGGTCGATGAACTAGAGGCTCGCCTCAACGCAATCACTAACAGGAGTGAACTTCGTGAGGAAGGAGTGGTACGGACTTATCCTGCTGAATGGGACACAACTCCTTATCCGTCGAAATTTAAGGCCCCAACCTTGCAGCCCTTCGATGGCACAGGATCACCAAACCAACACATCTACTATTTCAAATCTCAGACAGGAGATGTGGTAGCAAACGACGCCATTCTGACCTGTTTGTTCATTGGCACCCTTAAGGGTGTTTCTTTCGAGTGGTTCATGAAGCTGCCTGCTGGATCTATTCAAAAATGGGTAGATCTAGAAAGGTTTTTCTTGGCTAGGTTCTTTAAAGATGATACAGAAGAGAAGTCTCGGTCCTGACTCTCCTCGCTATCAAGCAGAGGAAGGGAGAGTCCATCAAAACTTATATTGAGAGATTCCGCAGCATGACATTACGATGCCCATCAGGTATGACCCAATCGAATTTGGTTGAAACTTGCAGGCACAACTTGCAGACCTTGCTCCTCACTCAAATGGGGGTAGCGAAATATCGCTCCTGGAGACAATTGGTTTTGTAAGGAGAACAAACTGAAGAAATCGTTTCTCGGGTCAAGGCTGAAGAAGCTACTCAACCCAAGCCATAACAGCAATGCAATCAGAATAATGCTCCGTGCTCCAAGGGAAAGGAGACTTTGACCGCCAATGCCAACACACGTACACCACCTGCAAAGCAAGGCAAAGAACCAAACCAACCAAGAGCGCCAAAGCAGTACTCGTTCAAAGAAGAGCATGTGGACACCTTGTTCCAGTTACTTCGGAAGAACAACAAATTACAGCTTCCAGAGATCAGAAAACCAGATGAGGTAGGGAAGGTGGATGACCCTAATTACTATCGTTATCATAGGTTCTTGGGACATCCCACCAGAAAATGTTACGTCTTTAAGGATATCCTACAAAATTTGGTGAATGCCAATGTGCTTACGTTGAAGCCTGAGCAGAAGACCGTATCTACCAATTTGATAGCGGTCCACTTTGGTGATTTCCCTCTGTTAGCAGCGGAAGATGGTGTTATCCCTGTCCTAAAGGGGAAATGCGCATGAAAAACACTGACTTACACGGTCAGAAAGACAGGGGGTTGGTACCCCTCACTACCTCAAAAGAGGAGATTATGTGGGTCTATCCTGACCTGGTTGAAGACCAACAGTGGATGAATGCCTCATCCAAAAAGAAAAGAGGCAAAGCTAAGTCATCCAACATGATTAGTCCCTCTGTTAATGAGAGTGATGATCATCTCAAACCTCTCACGGACTCAGAAGAAGAGAGGATTGTTCTTGCAGCAGATCAAGGAGGCAATCTCGGCATCTGGTCAGGAAAAGCTTATCTAAGAAACTATGATCAACATGCTCAAGAAATAGTAGAACAACCCTAAGATGCTGGGGGTTCTATCCCTCATAAGTTAACCGATAAAGGAAAGCAGAAAGAAACCCGGTACAATAAAAATCTTTTCCAGGAACCTGGGGAATTGAGCGCTCCCTTCCGATTCAACGTCATGGCACAGTTGGCCAACATACCTGCCAGGATTACCCTATATAAACTCCTGAGGTTATCTAAAACCACCAAGGAAGCTCTAATTGAAGCGCTAAAGAACACGGAGAGCTTTATTACTCAAGTCACTCCGACTCCTGAAGCTTCTGAAAGCCAGTCTTGTATACAGTGTCTACAAGCAGCAAGAAGTTTACCCTGCATATCATTTACTCAGGAAGATATGCAGGTCAAGCACAAGCATGACAGGCCTTTGTACTACACAGGGTACATTGGGTCCTCAGAAATCAGTCGTGTTCAAGTTGACCCGGGCTCAGCACTCAGCATCATGCCTTACAGGGTCATGTAGGTCTTAGGGATTCCTATGCATCGGTTGACCACCATCCAGACCATTATCTTCGGTTTCAATGCCAACAGTACTCGACCCCTGGGGAAGATCAAGCTTAGGTGTCAAATCGGAGATCTCAAGTCCGAGGTGACATGTTACATCATAGACACGGACACGTCCTACAATCTATTGTTAGGACGACTATGGATTCATACGAACCACATTGTCCCATCTACCATGTATTAGATCATGAAGTATGCCAATGATGAAGGATAAGTTCGAACCCTGATTGCGAAAAAGTATCCTTTCAGAGGGGTGGAAAATTTTCACACAGATTCTGTCTTCTACCTGGAATCACAAGAGGATGCTGACAGTGGTAATGAAGCTGACATTAAGCCAGATCTGGAAGAAGGTTGTTCGTGGGAGTTGACCTTTAATGTAATAGGTCAGGTCAAAAATAATAAGAATGTACCGAGCGAGGGTGAGTGGTGCATTAATGAAGACTTTATTTTGGCGTACTTGTCTGATGAATCCTCTAAGAATGAACAAATAGAGAATGATATTGATGCAGGTACCGACCCATGGCGTACATTATGTGCAGAGACATCACTCACATTGGCGATTAAGTCATCCTTCGATTCAGATAAAGAAGTAGAAGATGCCCAGAAGGCGTTCTTCAAAGTCCCGTCCAAAAGCAAAGGGCAGAAGCCTATTTACTTTGGTAAAGTTAAACCTGAATTATTCAAGCGAGGAAGTTCAGAAGAAGATAATGGGGTTCCTCAATTCTATTACCACGAACCTAATTCCATCCACTTAATGAAACGAATGAGTTACAACTTTGGCGAGAAAAAGGGTTTAAACTTCGAAAAAGGAAGACGAACATCAATTCGAATGTCTCTGACTCCAGAAGGAAAACCTCCCGATTATTATCAAAAGACTGGAAGAGGAGTGAGTTATGTCACAACCCCTTCTCCTTCAGAAAACAAAACGTGTGGCTGTTTATGTCAAGACCATTCATCCGGAACATCCTCATGAGAATCCGATGTTAGCGTCGGACCTTTCTTTAAAAGTTTGATAGTAAATATGGTTTCAACTAGTCACTCAGACGAAGACGTAGGGGGTGACGAAGAAGTAATTGAATCAACCAATGACCCCTAGATCAAGCACCTTAATATTTTATGGGATATGCGTTTCGAGCAGTGCGAGCCACCTACTGAGGATAAGATAACCTAAGTCAATATGGGAGATGAATCTGATCCTAAACCAATCTTCATAAGTGAAAGTTTATCTCCATCTGAGAAAAGATATCTTATTTCTCTTATTAGAGAATATATAGATGTCTTTGCTTGGAATTATGAAGACATGCTTGGCCTCGATCCGAAGATAGCCATGCATCGTCTCAACATAGATCCGGATGCAAAACCTGTTAAACAACAACAACGTAGGTTTCGTCTAGAGATTATGGAAGCAATTGAGTCGGAAGTTAAAAAGCTTATAGACTCAAGTTTTGTCAGAGAAGAACAACACCCTGAATGGGTAGCCAACATCGTTCCGGTACCCAAGAAGAATGGTAAGGTCCGGATATGTATTGACTTTCGTGATCTTAACGCAGCTTGTCCAAAAGACAAATTTCCACTCCCCATCACGGATGTCATGATCGATAACACTTGCGGATATAAGAGAATGTCTTTCATGGATGGATTCTCCGAGTACAATTAGATCAAGATGTATCCTAAAGACGAAAAGCATACTGCTTTTAGAACACCACTGGGGGTGTATTGCTACACAGTGATGCCCTTTGGCTTGAAAAACACGGGTGCAACTTATCAACGTGAAATGAATGCAATCTTTCATGAACATCTACGCAAAAAGATTAAATGTTACGTTGATGATGTAGCAGTGAAAAGCCAACACAAAGGCGACCATCTCGTAGATTTGAAGACAATGTTCGACATCATGCGAACACATCAGCTGAAGATGAACCCAAATAAATCTTTTCTTGGGGTATCAAGCGAAAAATTCCTGGGACTTATAGTTACATCTAAGGGAATTTTCCTTGATCCAGAAAAAGTACGGGCCATCCAAGACATGCCTGCCGCCTCCAAAGAACCTCAAAGAACTAAGAGGCTTGTAAGGCAGATTGACCTACATTCGAAGATTCATCTCTAACCTCTCAGGACGTTTCCAACCTTTTTTCGAGCTCATAAAGAAGGGAGTATCTTTTGTTTAGGATGGAGATTGTCAGAAAGCATTTGAGGAGATTAAGAAATACCTCACTCAACCACCCGTCCTTGTGGCCCGGATATCAGGAAAACCATTCCTGCTTTACGTGGGGGGTATAGATTATTCTCTTGGAGCATTATTGGCCCAAATCGTACTAATCCCCCCAATAATAATAACGAGAAGAGTCCTATTATCGACCGCATCAGATTGCGAGTCGAAGTTCAAGAGCCCGTTAGAGTTTTACGCTCACGAAGGCGTAAATCTGAATGAGTGACTCTTGGAGACACCAATGAAGCATCGTATCCCCAGAGGGAACATGTTCGTTCGATGACGACGTTATACCTAGGAAGTTGTGCAAACATACGATGGGTTGCTCCGGTCATCAGACCGACGAGTTGTACTATCGGGCTGGGGGTACTAATAAGTCCCGAAAAAAAAATACCTGAGACACAGACTCGCACTGTCCATGTGCCAAGATAATCAAGGTAGTGTTATCAGAATACTGCTACCCTAAGGCCCCACAAAGGGTTTTGGTGTTTGAAAGAATCTCCACCGGAACTTCCGAGGCATTTCCGTAGAAGAAGGTCAACCGGCACAAGTAACAAGCTCTCGTGAGTTACTATCAACATGGTCGATAAAGGCAAATCCGTGCGACGCTTTAGTCCTGAACCTTTTGCAGAAGTATCTCAGCGCATGACTTAGCTGCGATCTGGAACTATCAGACTTAGACCCAGAAGGTCACGATCCTCGGACGACAAATCGTCAGATGCTTACTCGGCGTTGGCTTTTGATGATACGACATCTAGTGCAGGACAATCTTACGAATCGTTCATGATTAGCGTCGAGCAAATGGCTAAGATTCTTGAGGACGCTTTAGCCAAGCAGAAAGATAATTTTAAATTTTAAATGGAGATGGCTATGCAGCAAATGAGAGATATGCATTTCCAACAAATTGCAGCACTGACGAACCAGTAGGGAGAGTCCAGCCGTCGTAATAATCCTAACCAAGTTGTTAGTGACAGGGAGGCGGACGAGAATACCAATATGGATCCCCCTCCTGTTGATGACAATACTGGGGGTGGCCCCTCAGATGATAACAATATAAAGGAAGACCACGTCACTTCTCCCTGGAATCGCTCGAAGAAAAATACGAGCGAGGATAAGAAAATGAGGGACTTGGGGAGTAAAATCAATGTGTTGATGAGCGTTCAAGAAGTAAAGAAGTCCGAAATACCCTGTCCTTACCCAAGAGAGTGGGAATCAATTTCGTACTCGGCAAAGTTCAATTTGATTAACTTCACGCCGTTCGACGGAAAGGGTTCCCCCACTCAGCACTTAATATATTTCAAATCTCATTTGGGGATAATATTTGGCAATGAACCTTTAATGGTACGGTCATTCGTGGGTACTCTTCATGGAGCGGCCTTTGATTGGTATCGCCACCTCAAGCCGAGGAGTATCAACAGTTAGGACGACATGAAAGACATGTTTCTTAAGAATTTCTTCGATGACGATACCAAAGTTTCAATCGAAATGTTGTTCGATGAGAAACACAAGGATGGAGAGTTGGTGGAGAACTTCGTTAAAAGATTCCGGAAGAAAGCGATAAATTGTCGAGATCCGGTTAATGAAGATTTTATCCTCGAGACTTATCACAACAACCTTTCGCTAGATATCTTGGAAGCTATGGGAATGGCGCCGTCCATGACTTGGAAGGACTTGAAAGTGCAAGGAGAATGAGCCGAATGTTTCCTCAAAAGGAAGAAGGCCGAAAGAGGTCAAACAGCGGCTAATACCCCGAAGCAGAATTTTGTTCCTGGAGGTAAAGGGAAAGCTCAAGCGAATGCAGCAGATGTGAACTAGACATTCGAATTGCAACCACATCAGCAACAGCAACCATAAAAGGGGCCTCAACAATCGCAATGGCAACATAGGTCACAAAAGCCAAAGAGTACCGAACCAAAATTCCTAAAAGTTTATTCTTTCAGGGAGGACGAGGTTCCTGGTCTCTTCAAACACCTCATGGAGAATAACAAGATCAAGTTACCCCCAATCCAAGATCAAGAAGATGCTAAGAAGGTTAATGACCCAAAATACTGCGTATTCCATAGAGCAGTGCATCATCCTACCAAGGCGTGTTACGCCCTCAAGGATAAATCTAAGCGTTGATCAATGTTGGAATCCTTACGGTGAAATCGACCAAGGAAAACAATATGGGTGCAAATGTCGTATCAATTAGCTTCGGATCTGTTCCTTTGAACTGGTTTCAGCCTGAGCCCGTGATAAATGTAGCGGTGAAGACCATCAACGACGATCCTTACAGGCAACGCCATAAAGGACTTGTGCCACACACAACCCCAAATGGCGAGATTCTCTGGGTCCATCCTGATATGATCGAAGATGAACAATAGGCTGGATCATTATCTAAGAAGAAATCAAAGGGAAAAGGAAAGTCATGTTATGGAGTTGCAGCTATTCCAGAAGAAAATGATGAAGGAATTCCTACTTTTCCACTCTCCGAAGATGAGCAAGAGATCTTTGCTACCAAGAGTGGAAATGAGTACCATTTCAAGTATCCGAGTGCTTCCGATCAATTAGCTAAACAGGGGGTAGCTAAAACCATTCCCTCCAATACATTAGCGGAAATGGGGGTGGTCACGACTCCCCCAGCACCAGTTGAAAAGACTCAGCAAAAGCTAAAGGAGAAAGAGCCGTTATACCAAGAGGGCTAGAACCCAAAGCAGTATCGATTCAATCAACTGATTGGGAGAGACAAACCGGGGAGCTCGAACACTCCATAGCGCTTCGATATTATGGTGTAGTTAGCCAATATACCGGCTAAAATAACTCTATATGAGCTACTACATCTTTCGAAGGACACAAGGGAAGCACTACAAGAAGCCTTGGCCAACTCTGACGTTTTCATGACTCAGATAAAACCATCCCCTGAAGAACCAGAGCCTTCAGTGCAGCATTGCAACCTCGCAGCACACCACCTTCCCTGCATTTCTTTCACCAAGGAGGACATGCAAACAAAGAATTCAAAGCATGAACGACCCTTGTATTTCACCAGGCACCTTGGCTCCAACGTTGTCAACCAGATCCAAGTCGATCCGGGTTTTGCTGTTAGCATCATGCAGCTCTGATTGATGTAAAATCTTGGAATACCGGCCAGTAAGCTGGCCTCCACGGGCACTACGATCTATGGATTCAACACCAGTGGATCCAGACCATTAGGTAAAATCCTGGAAAAGTGCCAGTGCAACTCGTTGGCAGAAAGGAGCCACTTGCAGCTGAGGAAAGTAAGTAATGGTTTGTGCTTGGATGAAGGAAGAGCGAAATAGGCTCCAGTACAGCCCATCATAGTCCAAAGCCATGATCGGATGCCATCAATAAGCCCCCCCCTTGATCCTCAAGCCCCAGCTCGGGTTCCTAACATATAGTTGGCCGTAACCGAACTGGCGAGCGAAACGACACAGAAGATAAGGCTCTATATGGCAACGACCCTTCACCCGAAGGACGAGATATCCAACGCAGATGTTCACCAACCAACAGAAGCAACCAACATCAAGAGAAGTCTGACCAGCCCTTGGTTTCTCCTCATCAATCAACACGTCAACATAGCAGCCCGAGAAGCGAGGAAAACACTTGAAGAACTCCCAGCTCTTACGAACTTAAAGCTCTCACTGTACATCAGTGAATGTCTTCCCAAACCACTTGCTCCTTTCTAACATCTGCACAAAAGGAACGGAGGCATCAACAGTACTAGGCGCCGACATCAAATCAGGGTGGTGAAGAATGAGCCACACCATCAGGTATGTATACAGAAGCTCGACCTTTACAGAAAGAAGCTTGGTTGACGGTTCAGAACCCACATGTGTAAGACTATACCTAAGCCCACAATGAATGCCAACAACCATCGTCGGAAGTAGAGAAAGCTCCTTCCCGTGAGCTAGCTGGACGACGGGGAAGAGGACCTCAATAGGCAAGGTATTAGAAAACTGATATGGAATGACACACTTCTTCAACCAGAGGGTGAGATAACTCGCCAGCAGAGTCCTAGGCCGAATAGATTTCTGAACGTGACAAATGAATGTCCGAAACTTGGTCCCCACAAGAAAAGCACCCTCAGTGCCAGCGGTAGTAAAGGAACGAGCTTCGACCCTCTCCATTAACTCATTGATGGCAGATGGTGTCAAAAGGGCCAACTCACAAATAGCCTCGCCCAAACTGCTCTCCAAATGCTAGGATAAATAATCAGCGAACTGCTTCAAACTGATTTGCCTCTTCCTCTTCGCCAGAGGACTCACTTTGATTAGGGATGTATAATAATAACACGTAAGGTCCCAAAATTTCTATAATATATATGTGTGAATTATTAATAATAAATAATTCCCTTGGGATGAATAATCATATATATATATATATATACATATATATGTCAGATGGATGTAATTATCTGTGTTTGAAAACCCAACAAGTGTGTATATGTGAGAGGAATCGAGTTATATTTTCCAGACTAAGAATTTTAATCCCAGCAGGCAATTTTGTGCTGAGCGGTCGACCGGCGTGGTCGACCATGGCGGTCGACCGTACCGGTCGACCGATCAGCGGTCAATTTGTTTTTCAGGTTCGGGTTTTAGTTTTGGTCTATTGGGTTTCGGGTTGGGTTAGGGTATTAGTATTTATACCAACTCAACCCAGGAGAGTTTCT
>BQKN01062840.1:132234-178301 GCA_022839385.1 Asparagus kiusianus | reverse complement strand
GTTAAGAGGTGCCGGCCAAACAAACTAATAACAATTAGCCACGAAATCGTTAACGTGGCAAATTAATGGGGTTAGGATAAAATCCCTAAAATACCCTTAATTAGCTAATTAATCTGTAATTAAAGAAAAAATTCTCTATTAATCAAGTTTTAAGACTTTAATTAGTTGGGTTACTACACTTAAATCGGTGAACTTCAGAGCTCGGGCTACACAGCTCCAAGATGTGACCAGGGATGTTTTCAATTTGATTAAAACATTTTCACAATTAATTACTCATGGAAATGACACATGAAGTTGAACATATGTCGAACAATTACCTGAAGGCCAGAGAACTAGTCCAAGGTAGACAGAGCATGTAGAGGCAACTGGTTTTGAAGCTTAAGCATGTCAATCCAGATCTCCATCATCGCATATGGCTTACTGAAGACCGGATCCTTTTTCATCATATCGCTTCAATGACAACTCCAACTCTCGATCTTTTCTGTCGTCATCATTGAAGGACTCTTGCTTGCTAATTTTTCCAAGCATAAGTACCTCTGCCACGAAACAACCATCAAGCATCATAACTCTAAGAACTTATTCTCATTCCCCATTCCATTGTTTGTCTAAGCAATCATATGAATCCATTGTTAGAAACAGAGCAAATCAAGAGAAAAAAGATGTTTGTATTCATTGGTGTTGTGATCTATATAAACAATGTGAGTAGCATTGTTCTATTACTCTACTTGATGTGGGACTAAACGAAAGAGGCTATCTATGCAATATTTAACAACCCCCTCAAACTGCAGTTGGATTAACCAAAGATAGTTTGGCAAAAAGAAATAGATGTCGTTGTATTGTGTGAGTTTTGGTGAATAGATCTACTAGTTGAAGGTCGGTATTGACATAGGGGAGAGAGATTGTTCTAGTCAGGAGATTATGACAAGTGAAATGATAGTCAATATCTATGTGCTTCGTGCGTTGGTGAAAGACGAGATTGCTGCCTATTTTGATGGCGCTCATGTTGTCACAATGAAGTGGGGTGGTTGTTGTGGGAGACACACCCATGGCGCTCATGTTGTAGATGCCATAGCGCGATATTCTAATTCCGCACTAGAGCGAGAGACAACATCCTATTTCTTAGATTCCCAAGATATGAGAGAGTCACCTAGGAAGATACAATAGCCAATGGTAGATCTACGATCGGTGGTGTCGCCTGCCCAGTCGACATCATTATGGCCACGAAGGATGAGTGATGATGATGCTGAGAAGAATAGTGTTCTGTATGTTGTCTTACGAATGTAGCGTAGAACACAAAGCAATGCTGATTGATGAGGAGAGGTGCTACGACAAATTGATTGAGGACATGAACTGCATGAGGTATGTCAGGTCTGGTGATAGTGAGGTAGACCAATCTTCCTACAATATGTCGATATTAAGTTGCATCAGAGAGAGGATCACCATCGGTGGTGTTGAGTTTGACGTTAAGTTCGAGAGGTGTTCGAGCTGGTTTGGAATCTCTTATGCCTGCACGATTGATGATGTCGATAGAAAATTTCTGTTGAGACAGGTGGTAGCCATGTGGTGTTTGAGTGATCTTCAGTCTGAGGAAGTAATGTCGATTACCTAGGTCTTTCATTTCAAATTCTTGTTGGAGGTGAGACTTTATATGGTTGATAGTCGATGGATCGTCACCAGTAATGATCATGTCATCAACATAAAGGTAGAGGATGGTGCGTTGGTCGTTGGAGCAGGAGATGAACATTGCTGGACTATTTTCACTTGTAAGAAAGCAAGCTAGTTGCATAACCTATGTGAATCGGGCGAACCATGCATTGGGTGCATGTTTGAGGCCATAGAGAATGAGACTTTGGAGTGAGGGAGTCCAGGTGGCGGAGTCCTATAGATATCCTCGGTGATGTTGTCATGCAGAAAGGCATTTTTTATATCCATTTGATATAATGGCCATTTTTGGGAAGCGACAACAGCGAACAATGTTCAAATAGTAGTCATTTTGGCAACTGGTGCAGAGGTCTCCTCATAGTCCACCACATATTGTTGTGTAAAACCTCGAGCAACTATCCGAGCCTTATGACACTTGATGGTTCCGTCTGGTCTAGTCTTGACCTTGTAGGTCTAGTTGCAGCTGATGGGGGTCTTTACTGGAGGAAGGGTAGTGAGATCCCATGTGTGTTTTATAGAGCTGTAAGTTCGTCCTGCATTGCCTATTGCCACTCATGGTGATTGACTGTATCATGGTAAGAATGAGGTTCCACATAATCTGACGTCATCATTGTGGCTGTGTGGAAAGCAATGAAGGTGAAGTGAGGGTCATAATATTTGGCTGGTGGCTGACAATCTTGGGAGGGATATCTTGTCTCAGGTGGGATGTCACTAGTAAGTGGTTCGGGTTCGGTTGAAGATTGTGGAGAGGTTGATTGATCCAGTGTGGCGGGAGGTAGGTGAGGACTTGTCACTTGCTCGGTGGGAGGAATAATTTCTGGACTTGGATCTGGATTGGGTTGTGGTGCTGGAGAGTTGGATGTGTCAAGTTCAAGGAAGATGAGGTCTGTGCATGTGGATGGTGGTGAAGGTACAAGTGGGGAGGGTAAAGCATAGTATGGAAGATGTTCAAAGAATGTGACATGAGGAGAGATGTGAAAGCGATTAGAATGAGGATCATAGTAGCGATAGTCTTTATGATGTAGACTGTATCTAAGGAATATGCACATAACAGATCGGGGTGAAAGTTTGTTGCGTTCTTAGGATTTGAGTTGGAGAAAGCATGTGCAGCCAAAGACTCGAAGATGGGAATAGGTTGGTGGTTTTTAGTATAGTTTTTGAAAGGATGTGAGACTTTTCAGTGTAGTGGAAGGAGTGCGATTGATGAGATAAACACTCGTGAGGAGAGCTTCTGTCCAAAATTGAACGGGTACAGATGCATATAGTAAAAATAATCTGGTAGTTTCGAGGATGTGTCGGTGATGCCTTTCGGCTACACCGTTTTGTTGGTGATCATATGAGTAGGAGAATTTAGAGATTATTCACTGAGAGGCAAGGAATTTTGTGAAGCGATGAGATATATGTTCCCCCCGAGTCTGAGCGTAGGATTTTGATGTGGGAGGAGAATTAAGTGAGGATCATGGTGGCAAAGTTTCTATAGATGTCATATGCATCAGATTTATGTTTCATCAAGTAAACCCATGTAAAACGGGAGTGATCGTCAATGAATGTTATGTAGTAATGATTTTCACCACAAGATGGATGTGGAGATGGTCCTTAGATATCAGTATGAATGAGGTCAAAAGGAGTGGAAGCAATTTGATTGTTTGTTTGAAAAGGTTGGGCCAAGTGTTTTGCCAACTTGCAGTCGATACATGGTGACAAAGTATAGTAGTAAAGTTTTATAATTTACCAGTTATGGAAAGGGTACAAAGACGAGGTAAAGATAGATGATCAAGGCGACGATGCCAGAGGTCGCAAGTGGTTGGTTTAGAGTTAAGGAGGCGAATGACGGATGTAGTGGGAGTGGGGAGTAGTATAGGCCACCAATATTATAGTTTTGAGTTCTTTTGAATTGTAATTAACACAGATTACAACAAAAGAAAATATAATGAAACAAAAAAATTTTATTTTTTCCTGGGGTTGCTTTCCGTGTGCCGGTGGAGCGTTGATCTTGTACTCTGTTGACTCGCCGACTAAGACGATGGGTCTTTTTGGTGTTAATGAGGATCAGATTGCTTGGAAGCTAGCTCAGTCTCCTCTTAGCAATACTTCTCAATAGATTAACAAATGTATACTTATGCACGTATATATCTCTATCCGTGTCTGTGTGTATATCTCTTTGTGTGTCCCCCGTAAAGTGGATGATCTCCTCTCCTTTTATAGGCTAAAAGAGAGAGTTAATGGTCTCATTGAATGTGGATTAAGTGGACATTAAAGTAACAGTTAGTGGCGAGTGGTTATCCCCTAAAAATAGCTCTAAAATAGCTATTTGGCGAATTTCGCGGGTTGGGCAAAGTTCGCTAAAGACATGGGCGAAGATTGCTTCGGTCGTGGGTGAAGGTCGCTTCGGATGTGGGTGACTTAGTCCATGTGGGCAAAGTTTGTTACTTGGCGAACTTTGCCTACGAGTTCGAATTTAGCACAAAATTCGACTCTAGGCTTGGCCGACTGATGACGCATTTTGACTTGATGTGAGGTGTTTTGCGGGGGTCAACTCGTGTCTGACCTGGTTGGATCAATACGAGTTGCTTGGCGAGGTTCGCTTCAATCATCAGGTGATTTTCACTGCAGCTTGTTGTGGGCTTAACTTTGGGCCTATTCAAAGTGTTTGGCCCATGTGTGTTCACTTCTTGGATCCTCAATGAAAATATGTTTTGACCGTCTACAAGACCCACCCCCTCCTCAAAGTTTTCAAAATCCTACGTTTCAATTTGTAGCTAGGATTTGAAATACTTTGGATAGATAGCCAGATGTGTAGTGTTGAATGTGGCTTGAGTTATCTTGATTTGATGAAAACTTATGTTCATCTGCCTACTTGGTTGCCAGATGTGTAGTGTTGAGTGTAGCTTCCCTCATTACAGGCTTGTGTTGAAGGATCAATGATGCTTATATTTGTCTAAATCCATGCTTGGAATAAAATTTGTCGTTTTTGTTGTTTGGGCGATGTTGAGAAATCAGTAAAATATCGACTGATTCTTGGGTATGATCTACTGAGTGAAGTTCATCAATTAGCGACATTCGCTAGCTGGCAGGGCTCAAGTTATTTTGAACTGTGTTGGTGAAGTTCGTCGCCTGGCGACGTTCGCTGACTGGCAAAGTTTGCTGGGATTTGCCTCTTGATTTGTGCTGTGATTTATGGTTGAGTTCTTTTGATTGAAGATCTCGCGAGATCCACTGTGAATTTGACCTAGTTTTAGGCTAAGTTTTATCCTCATTATCTGGTCCAATCAAATCTCAAAAGATGTGCTTTTTTTCAAACTACGATTTGAAAGAGGCTATAAATAGTAGTCATCTTCATCTATTCTTGTTGAATATCATATCTTCATGATAGTATTTTGATGATAACAATTTATACAATGTGTGCACTAACTTTTATATGCAGATTTCAATATCAGAATATGAACTAGTGCAAGATGATTTCAAGGCATTATGAAGTGAAGAAAATGAAGAACATATGAGATAATGTATTTTATATTTTCTTTACTTAGAATTATTGTACAAGCCTTGATCACACATACACACACACATAATATTAGAACACACAAACACAGGCTTAGTGTGTTGGTTAACTATAGAAATCCCCTATGTTAACCATTAGAATTATAGTTAAAACTTGAGTATAAAAACATTTTATTTTATAATTTTTACTCTTATTAGTCGACTAATTAGAATAGTAGTCGACTACTCGTGTTTAAAACTTAAATATATGTTTCTATCATTTTACAGTATAGTCGACTAATATGGATTATAGTCGACTAATATGGATTATAGTCGACTACTCAGGTGTTTGACAGAAACATAAGTTTCTGTTATTTTACAGTATAGTCGACTAATCAACATTATAGTCGACTACTGAAGGCAAATTTCATTTTATCAGTTTCTGTCAAAATACAGTGTAGTCGACTAATGAGCATTGTAGTCGATTACTGAGAAATTTTCTAAATACACAGAGTCTGTTTGAACTCAGTGTAGTCGACTAATATGTATTGTAGTCGACTATAGATACAGTTTTTCCAGTATTCAAAGTTTGAATTTATGACTGTTTATAGCCATTTTTAAACGTTTTTAAAGTTTAAAAATTTGTCTTTTCAAGGGCTATAAATAGGTTATTTGTTCAGAAAAAATGCAGAGACTTACATACCCATAAGCTTTGATCTTTGTGCATTTTTTCAAGTGAAAAATATCAGATTTTAAGAAAAAGAAAAGTTTCTGAAATTACCTCTGAACATCATTCAAATACTTATTGTTTAGGCAATTTACAGAAGTTAAAATCATTCCTAAGCCACTACTACACTACACTACAAATCAAGGCTTATAGGAATTGAAATTGTTGCTTCAAAAGTTATCTTAAGTTGTGAGAGGAGTTAATCTCTTGGTTTAGATATTGGTGTTTAAATTGGCAAGGTGTTTGTCAATTGGTGTTGCAATTTGCAGGGACTTGCAAATTGGTTAGGTTTGTGTTTGATTTTGTAAGTTTATTTAAAATCATAGTGGAAACTCTCAAGCGGGATTTTCTTGGGGACTGGATGTACACCGGATTGGTGGAACCAGTATAAAACATTGTGTTTGTGATTGTGAATTTCTGTGATTGCCATTTTTCTTTACAATTTATAATCTACTTTGCATAAATTTTAAAAGAACACTATTCACCCCTCCTCTAGTGTTCTAGTGTATTTATTTCAGATCCTACATTTGGTATCAGAGAAAGGTGAAAGATGGCATCGACAAATACTTCACAATTCAAAGAAGGTCACTCAACAAATCGTCCACCAATGTTTGATGGATTGAACTATAACTATTGGAAGTGCCGAATGAAGATTTACCTTCAATCAATTGGTTACGAACTTTGGAACGTTGTAGAAACAAAATATGAGAAGCCAACAACTCCTTTTGTAGAATGGACTACTTCTCAAAGAAACAATGCAAATTTGGATTCAAAAGCAATGAATGCATTATTTTATGCACTTGACAAGAATGAGTTCAATAGGGTGTCAACGGCCACATCTGCATACTATATTTGGCATACACTTGAGATAACTCATGAAGGTACAAATAAAGTTAAAGAATCTAAAATTTCTGTTCTTGTGCACAGATTTGGATTGTTCAAGATGAAGGAAAATGAGACTATTGGAGAAATATTCACAAGATTCACCATATCACAAATTATCTCATTGGTCTTGGAAAAACATATACATAAGTGGCGATGATAAGAAAGATACTTCGATCACTTACTCCACAATGGGAAAAGAAATTTACCGCTATTGAAGAAGCCAATGATTTGTCAACTCTTACGGTTAAAAATATTATTGGTAATCTTATGGCTTATGAAGTTTAAATTGACGATAGAAAGAATGATGAAGAAACAAAGAACAAGAAAGTTCTTGCATTCAATACTATTTCCGATAAAGAAGATTCAGATGATGATGATGAAGAAATGGGCATGTTTGCACGAAAATTTCAGAAATTTATAAAACGAGGTAATTTTAAATCTAAGAATTCAATTTCAAATAACCCTCTTTGTTTTAAGTGTAATAAACCAGGTCATATGAAGAAAGATTGTCCAATGTTGAAGAATAAGCAAAAATCAAGTTATTTCAACAACTTTAACAACATTCAAATTAATAAGAAAAAGAAAGCAATAGCAGTCACTTGGGATGATAGTGATGAGTCATCTTCAGATGAAGAAATTGAAGAAAAGGAAAGTACTCACATGTGTTTTATGGCACAAGATGAAGTAAGTGACAACGAAGAACTTTTAGATGCTTTCAATAAATTATATAAAACTTTTGTGAGGTTAAAAACATCACATAATTTTCTTAAAGGTGAAAATAAAAGATTACTTGAAGAAATTTCTGATTTAAATTCCTCTACTTTTTCTAATTCTCAAATAATTGAATTGAAAGAAGAAAATTTTTCTTTTCTTAAAGAAAATGAATGCTTATCTAATGAGAATAATTATTTAAAATCAGAATGTAATGATTTAAATATTCGCATTAATTGTTTAGATAAGATATTTCTTCTTTTAAATCAAGATATGAGGATATATGTTTAAATGTAAGCAAATTTAATAAAGGTAAAGAAAATCTCAATAACATTCTTTCTTTTCAAAGAGAATCACAAAAGACAAAAGGATTAGGTTTTAAAATTAATAAAAATAAATCAAAGAAAACAAGTTTTGTAAAACCTTCTTGTGATTTGTATGAATATAGAAATAAAAATTTGTGTAAAAAGAAATCAAAATTATTTTCAATTTGGGTTCCAAAAGAATTATCTTCTTTACACAAGAATTTTTATATTTCTGATTTTATTAAAAATATTTGTTTATCATCTAACTATTTAGGCAAATCAAACTCTTCATGGGTTTGGTTTCCTAAAGGCTAATTTAAAGGACCCAACATAGTATGGGTACCAAAATATAAATGTTTATTATTTCAGGTACCAAGAAAGATAGGTGGATTTTGGATAGTGGTTGCTCCAAACATATGACTGGAAACATACAATTGTTGTCATCTTTTCAAAACAAGGATGGTGGTATCGTTACTTTTGGAGATAATAACAAAGGAAAAGTCATCGGTATTGGATCTGTCGGTAATCCAAACAAACCTATCATTGATAATGTTTTATTAGTTGATGGTCTTAAACATAATTTACTTAGTATTAGTCAACTTTGTGATAAAGGTTTTAAAATTGTTTTTGAAAAAGAATCATGCTTAATTTATGATATTGATTTAATAACTATTATTTTTAAAGGCCATAGAAAGAATAACATATATGTTTTATCTATGAAAAATATTTCAAATGAACATTGTCTTATTGCATCATCTAATGATTCTATTTTATGGCATAAATGTTTTGGACATGTTAACTTTAAACACATGTCTAAGATTTCTAAAAATAATTTAGTAAATGGTTTACCTAAGATGTCTTTTAAAAATAATTTTTGTGATGCATGTCAACAAGGAAAAATACACAAATCTTCTTTCAAATCTAAAAATGTAATATCTACAAATAGACTATTAGAATTAATTCACATAGATCTTTTTGGTCCATCTAGAGTAGCATCTTTAAATGAAAGTAGATATGCATTTGTTCTTGTTGATGATTATTCTAGATTCACATGGGTAATTTTTCTTAAACATAAAAATGATGCTTTTAATGAGTTTTCTACATTTTGCAAAAGAATTCAAAATCAAAAATCTACTTCTATTATCTCTATACGTAGTGATCATGGAGGTGAATTTGAAAATGAATTACTTACAAATTTTTGTGACAAACATGGTATATCACATACTTTTTCTTTTCCTCTTGCTGCTCCACAAAATAGAGTTGTAAAAAGGAAAAATAGAACTTTACAAGAATGTGCTAGAACCATGTTGTGTGATAGTAATTTACCAAAATATTTTTAGGCAGAAGCTGTATCAACAGGTTGTTATGTATTAAATAGAGTTTTATTAAGACCTATTTTAAAGAAAACCTCTTATGAATTGTTTTATAACAAAATTCCTAAAGTATCTTACTTTAAAGTTTTTGGTTGTAAATGCTTTATTTTAAACACAAAGGATAACTTAGATAAATTTGATTCTAAATCTGATGAAGGAATTTTTGTTGGATATTCTAATTATAGTAAAGCATATAGAATATATAACAAAAGAACACTAGTTATTAAAGAATCTTTACATGTTTCTTTTGATAATTTTTTTTCAAAATCACCTATTATTTTAAATAATGGTGATGATATAATTGATACTATTCATGATACTCCAATGATAGATATTACAAAAGATGATAATTTACAAAATGATTTAACTAAAGATTTTGTAGAAGTTAAAAATCATCCACATGATTTAGTCATTGGAAATATTTCTGATAAAGTAACTACTAGATCTCATTTTAATTTAATTGCTCATACTGCTTTTATTTCAACCATTGAACCTAAAAATATAAAAGAAGCACTTCTTGATGATTCTTGGATAATTGCTATGCAAGATGAACTAAATCAATTTACTAGAAATAATATTTGGGATCTTATACCTAGACCTCAAAATAAATCCATTATTAGAACAAAATGGATTTTTAGAAACAAATTAGATGAATTTGGTCAAGTTGTTAGAAATAAAGCTAGATTAGTTGCTGAAGGTTATAATCAAGAAGAAGGAATTGATTATGATGAAACGTATGCACCTGTTGCTCGATTAGAATCAATTAGAATTTTACTTGCATTTGCATGTTTTATGAATTTTAATTTGTTTCAAATGGATGTTAAAAGTGCTTTTGTAAACAGTTTTATAAAAGAAGAAGTTTTTGTGGAACAACCTCCAGGTTTTGAACATGAAAGTTTTCCAAATCATGTTTCTAAACTTAAGAAAGCTTTATATGGTCTTAAACAAGCACCTCGTGCTTGGTATGATAGATTAAAGAAATTTCTTTTAACTTCAGGTTTTAAAATTGGAAAAGTTGATTCAAGATTATTTATTAAGAAAATAAATAAAGATATTTTACTAATTCAAATATATGTAGATGATATTATTTTTGGTTCTACTAACAACAATCTTTGTCAAGAATTTGCTAAGACTATGCAGGATGAATTTGAAATGAGTCACATGGGTGAACTAAATTTCTTCCTTGGACTGCAAATTAAACAATTGAAAGAAGGAATATTCATCAATCAAAGCAAGTATGTAAAAGATTTACTCAAATGTTTCGGAATGGAACAACAAGCAAACTAACACCAATGAGTACCACTACATCACTTGACAAAGATAAAAATGGTAAGAATGTTGATCAAAAGCTCTATCGAGGTATGATTGGATCACTTCTTTATATTACTGTAAGTAGACCTGATATTATGTTTAGTGTATGTTTATGTGCTAGATTTCAATCTAATCCTAAAGAATCACATCTTAAAGCAGTGAGCAGTGAAAAGAATATTTAGATATATTAAAGATACTACAAATTATGGTTTGTTTTATCCAAAACATAGTTCATTTGATTTAATATCATATAGTGATGCTGATTTTGCCGGATGTAAATCTGATAGAAAAAGTACAAGTGGAACATGTCATTTCTTAGGAAATTCACTTGTATCTTAGTTTAGTAAAAAAACAAAATTCAGTATCATTATCAACAACTGAAGCTGAATATATTGCTGCAAGTCTTGCATGTGCTCAAATATTATGGATGAAACAAACATTATCTGATTATGGCATAAATTGTCCCATATCATCCATTATGTGTGATAATTCTAGTGCAATTAATTTATCTAAAAATCCTATTCAACATTCACGTACAAAACACATTGATATTAGTGCAATTAATTTATACATACAGATAAACAAATAGCAGATATATTAACAAAACCCTTAAAAGAAGAAATTTATGTTAAATTAAGAAGGGAATTAGGTATATGTTCAATTGAAGATTTAAATTAATTTTTTAAAACAAACACATATACATTCATACCCTAAATAGTCGACTAATTTGACTTATAGTCGACTACATGCACAAGTCTTACATATAAATTTTTTCTGTAAATTACAGTGTAGTCGACTACTTGCTTCTATAGTCGACTAATCTAAGTTAAAATCTTAAAATCAACTTTCTGTTGTTTACAGCATAGTCGACTAATTTCATTTATAGTCGACTACTTTGAGTCATAAACTAAAAATTATCTTTCTGTCGATTACAGTGTAGTCGACTACTTTTACTATTAGTCGACTACTGATTCTGAACTCTCAGTTTTATAGTTTTAAACCTTATTGGATTTTTACTTAAATTCAAATCAAAAAACCCAATACTCAATACCCATTTCAGTTAAGTAAAACTTATCTCAACCATAGATTTTTAACTCTATCAATCCTAGCCATATGTCTAAGATCAAATCTAAACCCTACATTTATTTTTCTATCAAATCTGAACCATTGAATGTAATTTCTTTTAAAAGATAATGTAAAAACCTAAAAACTACCCACTAAAAACCGACCCTTTTTCTTCTCCACTTCAGAAGTCACGATTCCAGGTTAGGGCACTCTCTTTCTTCCTAAATTTTCATCAAGATCTTCATTTTTTCTCTGAAATCTGTCAAACTGTCAAGATCAGTAGTCGACTACTCCAAGTTCTAGTCGACTAATCTAGGGTTTCAATTGTTTGGGGTATATTTCTAAACTTGATCTCTGAATCTTTTGGTATTTAACTGTTTCATCATGTCTAGATCTAAGAAAGCTAAGCAAACCCATACTTCTGTTAATGATGAAATCATTATTTATTTAAAAAGTCCTGATTTATTAGAAGAATTTAACAAAATATCATCATTTGAAGTTCTTTCAGGACAATTTGTGAAATTTGATGATTTTATTCCCTGGAATTTTGGGTCATATTTTGAAAATGTGGGCTTGCTTGAATTATTCTCTGCTGAAAATAGAAAACCCACATATTCATTTCTTGTGCAATTGTTCTATACTAATATAGAACGTGTGGGAACTATTGGTGGTTCTAAAAAACTTAAGACTCTTGTTAAAGGAATAGAGATTGACTTAACTACAAAGTCAATTGGAAAAATCTTTAATATTCCTTATCAAGGAGTTTCTCTTAGGTCAGTTAGGATGAATGATTCAGATCTTTTATCTAATCATATATTTCTTCCTGGATATGGCAAACCTTTAAATAACTCAAACAAACTTCGTCCAATTCCTAGGTTCATTGCACGAATCCTAGCTTATAACTTATTTCCAAAAACTGGGAGTTTTCATTTCATTTCCCTAGATTTAGCAATCTATATGCTATAATGGGAAATATCCAAGTTAATTAGGCTGAAGTTTACTTTGATAATCTTCTGACAATACTAAGAGGATTTCTTCCTTATGGTGCCTTTTTAACAAAAATCTTTGACAAATTTCATATGGATCTCCAATCTGAAAATTCTGTTGTCTATTCCATTGAATTCTTTGATTCTAATGCCCTAACTAGGATGAAGTTGACAAATTTTGAAATTCAAGAACAAAATCCTCAAAATGAACCTCATCAAGAAGAAATTCCACAAGATTTTCCACAATCTTCAACTCAAGCAGGAGCTTCTTCTAGTCAACCACCATCATTTCCTACAGAACCCTCATGCTTTTCAGACGTGCAATACAACACTTTAAGTGCACGTATTCTTGAACTTGAAACTGGTCAAAGAGCTCTATATTCGCAGAATTCATATATCATTAGTAATCAAGAAGAGCTAATCAAGAAGTTTGAAGACTTGGACACAAAGCTTAATGCATATTTTTAAGGACAGCAACCTCCTCCAGCACCTTAGGATGTTTTTATGTTAAGTTTCAAAACAATTATGTTATTTTGTTTAAGTATCAAAAACTATGTAGTTGTGAGATGTTAGGACTTATGTAATATGTTATTTTTGTTGCTACTATGTCAAGTATGCTGATTGTGTGTTTCCTTATCTATGATGATGTTTGGTTAGTTAATATATGTGCTACATATTTTAAATAGATCATGGTGATGAACATTGTAGAACTTTTGGTATTTATGGCAAGTATTTGCCTACCAATTTGGATGGGTGAAGTTATAGACTATGTTCATAACCTGGATGATTTGTTTAAAGTTTTAGCTCATGTTGAAGAAATAATGTCATGTTTAGCATACATATTTTCCTCTTTTTGTTGATAACAAAGGGGGAGAAATAGGTATTGTTATGTATTGTTATAGACTCAAATTTGCATATATGCAGGGGGAGTAAGTATGGTTATTTCATTATGTTTTAACCTGATTATAAAATATATACTTATGCATAAATTATTTGTTATCATCAAAAAGAGGGAGAATGTTGAACATCATATCTCCATGATAGTATTTTGATGATAACAATTTATACAATGTGTGCACTAACTTTTATATGCAGATTTTAATATCAGAATATGAACAAGTGCAAGATGATTTCAAGGCATTATGAAGTGAAGAAAATGAAGAACAGATGAGATAATGTATTTTATATTTTCTTTACTTAGAATTATTGTTCAAGCCTTGATCACACACACGCACACACACAATATTAGAACACACTAACACAGGCTTAGTGTGTTGGTTAACTATAGAAATCCCCTATGTTAACCATTAGAATTATAGTTAAAACTTGAGTATAAAAACATTTTATTTTATAATTTTTACTCTTATTAGTCGACTAATTAGAATAGTAGTCGACTACTCGTGTTTAAAACTTAAATATATGTTTCTGTCATTTTACAGTATAGTCGACTAATATGGATTATAGTCGACTACTCAGGTGTTTGACAGAAACATAAGTTTCTGTTATTTTACAGTATAGTCGACTAATCAATATTATAGTCGACTACTGAAGGCAAATTTTATTTTATCAGTTTCTATCAAAATACAGTGTAGTCGACTACTGAGCATTGTAGTCGACTACTGAGAAATTTTCTGAATACACAGAGTCCGTTTGAACTCAGTGTAGTCGACTAATATGTATTATAGTCGACTACAGATACAGTTTTTTCAGTATTCAAAGTTTGAATTTATGACTGTTTATAGCCGTTTTTAAATGTTTTTAAAGTTTAAAAAATTGTCTTTTCAAGGGCTATAAATAGGTTATTTGTTCAGAAAAATGCAGAGACTTACATACCCATAAGCTTTGATCTTTGTGCATTTTTTAAGTAAAAAATATTCAGATTTTGAGAAAAAGAAAAGTTTCTGAAATTGCCTCTGAACATCATTCAAATACTTATTGTTTAGGCAATTTACAGAAGTTAAAATCATTCCTAAGCCACTACTACACTACACTACAAATCAAGGCTTATAGGAATTGAAATTGTTGCTTCAAAAGTTATCTCAAGTTGTGAGAGGAGTTAATCTCTTGGTTTAGAGATTGGTGTTCAAATTAGCAAGGTGTTTGTCAATTGGTGTTGCAATTTGCACGGACTTGTAAATTGGTCAGGTTTGTGTTTGATTTTGTAAGTTTATTCAAAATCATAGTGGAAACTCTCAAGTGGGATTTGCTTGGAGACTGGATGTACACCGGATTGGTGAAACCAGTATAAAACCTTGTGTTTATGATTGTGAATTTCTGTGATTGCCATTTTTCTTTGCAATTTATAATCTACTTTGCATAAATTTTAAAAGAATACTATTCACCCCCCTCTAGTGTTCTAGTGTATCTATTTCAGATCCTACAATTCTCACCGCTTCTATATTCTTCTTCCTCCTCTTATTCTCCATGTCTACACAACATCGCATAGACCGGAGCTGCTCCTCGACAGAGGAGCTAAAATCAAAAGACTCCAACAGGAGTTGGCCCAAGTTGAGGACAATCAAATAGATGAACTCCGCATACTCCGTCACCTGGCAGAGTTGCTGTTGGTTGAGAAAGAGATGCTCGAGCGTATCATCGAGAATCTGTCAGTTGCTCTGGGTGAGCTGACTTGCGATAAAGATGCGTGGAGCTTCGAGTGCCTCACTCTGCGTAAGACCGTTCAGCGACTGAAATAGCGCTTGAAGAAAGATCATTGAATCTCCACGAGCGAAGACTTCGTCAGTAACTAGGTATCACGAACATGATCCTAGATCATAATTAGATGTCGTGTGGCTGACTCAGGCCCAACATCGAATTTTGGTATAAGAACATGCTTCTTCCCATTGATATGCCCCACTTATAGGAAGAGCGATCGTTCTTATCTTCATGATTTCCATAAGTCTTTTAATGTCAGAGGAATGAAGGCTGTAGCTTGGTGCAGCTCGCGTTCATTCCTCAAGCATCACACTACCCATATCTTAGGAATATAGGGCATTAGGAAATAGCAACAAGTACCCATCATCCTAGTAATTAGGTAGTCTTGAATGTCGCCTTCATGTAGCAGAGTCTTCGATCAATTAAAATAAACTTTTCTTCATGTTGAAATTGTCCATCTTTTGTGCGCTTGATCTGTTCGTACTTCTGTAGCGAATTTGAACTCTACATGGCTCAATCTCTACATGGAGTCATCGTATTTGGAAGAAAAGCTCAAGCTTCCTTGTGCTAGTGAGAGTCAGTTTGAAGTTTGCCAGATGTGGTCTCAAACAAACTGAGTTAAAGCCTTACTTAACTTGGAGATTTAGTAAAGTTTGTCAAGTTATTTTGTTGAGGTTCACTTACTAAAGATACAGTCATTTTGGCGAGATTCAGTAAGTCGGTTAGGAGAGGCTCTCAGCCTAAGGATATAACTTTAGGTCTTTGACCCGCGTGCCTGGAATTATGGCGAAGTTCATTCAAGGAGAGATTCCAGGCAAAGTTCGAGGCTAAACTCTCTTGCGAAGTTCGTGGTGAAATCTTCGGTGGAGTTCGCTGGCGAGATCTTCGACGAAGTTTGGTCACGAGATATTTGGTGAAGTTTAAGGTGAGACATCTTGGATGAAGTTCGGGGGGTTTTAGCCTATAAATAAGACTGTTTGCCTCCCTCTTCTTCACTTTGATTTCAAAATTTCTCCTACTCTTCTTTAAATCCTAACTTTCTCAGAGATCCCCAAAGTTCATCATTAATGGCTCCTTGTCATGCTATTTCCTAGGGAAGAGGCTCTGCTTGAAGGGTTCGTCGGCCGAGAACTAATGAGGTACCGACGCAGTTAGAGATGGCGAAGAGTAAGTGCCAAACCCATCGTCGGCGATCTTCGGATCAGCCATAGTCCTAGCCCATTAGGCTTTAAGCAATGCCTTAGGGCATCTGAAAACTTGATTCGCCATTGAAGGCGAGATCTTTATGACCATTAGTGGTCTTCCCGATGAGATTTTGTCGTTGGTGATAGGGTTTTCTCAGCAGCCATTAATGACACTTATCACGACGAGCTTCGTGCTTTGGGTGGGGCTCGCTTGGCCCTTTGAGCTTTTGCAGTGGACTTCGTCTAGGCAGAGTTGACTACTTCTACTATGAGTGATCTTCGCTAAAGTGATATTTGTTAGACCCTAGAGGAGGGGGGGGTAAGGGGGTAATTAGGGTCTTATGCCAATCTAATCCGATTTTATGCTAATTAAAACTAATTAACAAATTATTCTTGCAAGAGAGATATACAATATGTTACAAGCAAGAATAAGCAATATGAACAAATGAATATATCCTAGCAATGAGATATTATAAATATATGAGTAAGGATATATAAACTAACACAAGGGTAAAATAAACAATCTACAAAAGAGATAGGGCAATATGAAGAGCAATACACAAAGGTGATATAAGATAAGAACGCCAATGCAATCACAAACAAAACGATATGATCACGGAGTTTGGTCTAACCACTTGACCTACGTCTCCACTCCTCACCTCGAGGAGATCTCCACTATCACAACCGGGTTTTCTACGTTTACCCGAATAACGTTTACACCTCACAATACGGTTTTCTAGTTTACCGAAAACTCTACAACTAACACACTCTTGTAATCCCACTCTACACCCTCTCAAGTGTTGAACTAGATGTGTCTCCCTCAAGTGCTTGGATACAATCTCTCCCTAGGTTCGTCAACCGACACCACTCCTCTTGGGACGATCCCCGACTCTTGCCACACACTTCTCTCGGTGTACAAGTGTATTATAAAGTGAATCTCACAATAATCACAATACAAAGTGTTTGTTCTCTACAATGGATGAGAACGAATTATAAGCTCACTCTCTAAGTTACACAATCCCACAATTCAATTATACATGAATGTAAATACAATAAGCTCAATGGTTATGTATGTGTAAACAAAGAGAAAATAAAATCAACTAAACTCAATATGAACACTAGCTTAATAAAATGATAATCAAACAATATAAAATATAAAGCTAGATTGAGTTTAGAAAACTTCTCAATAGATCAAGAGTGGAAGGAGAAGAGTTGGATGCTCAAACACCAATAGATGATCTCCACAAGCTCTTGTGAAATTGATTTTACAAACTCATACTTCCAAATACTTAAAAGCTTCTTAAAAAACTTAAACCAAACTTAAACCCTTGTTTAAAACTCTTTAAACTTGTTTTAAAAACACTCTCTTATTATTGAAGAGCTGAAGGCAATGGGGGTATTTATACACACTCAAAACATCAGCCAAAATAACATTGAAAAGACCAAAAAAATCTCCCAGAGAATCAAATCAGAATATAGCCGTTGGAAAGCAATCATCAGTTCAGCGGTCGACCGCGAGCAACAAAAAGCTGAAGAAAGGTTATGGAAAGCAGGCGGTCGACCGCGAAAGTCTCTGGATTTATCACGGTCGACCATCACAGCCGACCGCGATAAAAAGGCAAAATGAATTATGAACTGCAGGCGGTCGATCGTGGTGGTCGACCGCGAACTGATACATAGGGTTTTTACAGGTTTTTGTAAACAGTTTTCTGATTTTAAAACCCTGTTTAAAAATATCAAATAAATTCTAAAAAATGTAAAACTTTGGGTAATGATTGTAGACATGATAATAAACATGCTACAAAAACTGGTTTTCAAAAAGAACCTCCCAAATAAAAATATCATTATTTTGTAAAATAGTCCAAAACATAAAAATGTAAACACATGAGTTTTGATACTTTAGGTTAACCATGTTTTGAAAAATTACAAAATGATTTTGTGAACTTAATAAAAGATGTATATGATTATTGTTAAGTCCAAAACCTGAGAATATAATATTTTCATAAAATTACATATTCTATGCAATATATTCTGAAACATAATAGAATATGAAACAAATAAAAATGTAAATAAATTTGTTTGTTGTTTCATCTCTATGTAGATAAACCAAAACACAATAATAAATATGAAAAATATAATTTCATATTTATAAACATGAAAACTGTAAAATCATGTATGTATATATATAACTATATATATACATAGAAACCAAAACTAAAATGTGTGTGTATATATGATTGAGCTTAAGGTACTAACACACATAATATAAAACCTAAACTAAATTACCCAAGCTTGATCTTGATCTTTAATAGCTTGACTTGATAATCTTGCGGATGAAGCTTGAACTTGGATCTTAAACTTGAATTGTACATAGCTTCACCTACTATTCCGCCAACCTCCATTTGATATAATTGTTATGGCGCAATACATCCAACCTCCAACATATTATTTGTCTATAATAAATAAGAAAACATGAATACTAAACAAATAACATTAGTGGTAAATTGTTTGTTAAACATCATCAAAACAGAGAGGCTAATAATATTCACCAATTTGGAGAGACCTTCGCTCAAACGATATTCGCCTGATTAAGTTAGATGAATTTCACTAAATTGGATGTGAAGTTGGCTTCCTTTGGTTAACCTTCCCTTCGTCTTGTAGGAAATTAGTCAATATCTATGATTTTTCTTGTGAGCGAGGTTCGCCTCTGTTCTTGAGTATGACGGCTGAACTTGGTCTTCGTCTGCTAACTCATTTTGTCATCTTTGTGTAGTTGCCTATTCAAGAGCTCCTGTGAATCATCACAATCATTTTGGTCATAATTAGACTCATGATCCTGAGGTGCACATGCTTTTGACGGGAGCGTCCTGCTGTTTCTCGATGGCAACAGTCAAGAAAGAATTGAGGCTATTCACACGGGGAGCTATAAGACTTTGCGGGACATAACTACTGATGCAAAATTCTTCGTGGCTCGTGAAGATGTGTTGGTGAAACCGCATTTTCTCTTTGGAGATAGTGCCCCTGGCCACAACTCTTTCTTCCACTATGGGGAGGAATATTGGTATTATGCTCAGTGAGACCATCAATTTGCTTTGCCAGTGATAGAGCGTCAAGTCTCCTTCTTGTACTTGTAGTGTCTTGCCGTACCTCGTTTCATGTGCTATAACCTCACAAATAGGGAGGATAGTATCAAGATAGGCATTTTGAAGTACAAGGGTGCCTTCCATCAAGAAGGAATTTTTAGGACTAACATCATAGGGCTACATCCAGGCTTCGTTAATGAGGATGCGCTAATTAATAAAGTTGCTGTCGTACCAAACACCTTTGGGAATGAGCTTGTCAAAATTGACGCCCAGTATGCGAATGGGAACACCAGATTTCCCGGTTGGATTAAGTCGATGGACACCCAGTGGTGGAGTCGCTTAGTAGATCTTGTTCTCATCACTTTTGAGTAGTGATTACAAGAACTGGGGCTCTATACTGCGGTCAGAGCTTCCAACTACGGTGCTGAGATATGTGGATCGATTTTGTATGGCATTCTACAAATGTACAATAGTGATAGCAACACTTTCTTCAATCTAACGGGAGAGATCAGGATCGCTCTTCACAAGATGTTCGAGGTGTCTCGTTTATCGATGGGGGATCATCCGTACGAGGAGTGTTTTCCTACTAATGAGGAGTTGAGTATTTACTCTCATACTGCTCATATTGCAAAAGCTTTTCGAGAACTATTCTGCCACTTCCTCATTTGTCAGAGGACTACTGGAGCACTAGACATGACCATACAATGCCTCGCATTTCTTGGGTAGAGTATTTATTTCGCAATGTTATTAAAAAGAGAAACATGGGTGCGATCCCTCCGGCTACGGATGTTAATGCCGAGACTCGCATCTTCAAGGATGGCTCTGTATTACATACTGCCGATTCTGACGTGTGTGGGTTTCATGCTGATGAACAGTTTGAGAGTTTCAATCATTAGACAAAGGAGCTAATATCTGAGTTGGCATTGCTTGTAGGGTTCTTCTTGATCTGGATGAAGGGTTGCATCGTGTCTTCTCGGCTAAAAGATCGTATCTCAATTAAAGTGCTATTCCCTACTGTGTTGTTGGCCTCTCAGTACAACTTAGCTCTTCTACCGATGACGGTAGGTTGCATTCATCATGGCCTAAGGGAATTGGCTACTAAATATCTGAAGAAGGGGGACAGTTGCCCGAGGAATCAAGTACCTAATCCTAGGGTAGAGCTCCCGTATACCTATTTGGTAATATGGTTCACTCAACACTGCCCTCAGTTGGTGTCAGCCGCTATGCCTGGTAGTGAGAACGTTGCCTTGTTTCAGAAGTACGAATGTTCGAAATGGCTCGTTAAGTACCTTACCGGGGTTCGTAGGATTCTACAGAACAAGGACCATTATCATCTCTATTGTTACTTCCCTCAATTGATGGTGTTAGCCTCAGGGATGAGTTTGAAGACGGTATTTGTAGCGAACGCTTCACTTGCTTGCCTAGCGAGTGTTTCAACTGGTTGGTGAACATCCGGCTAGGCTACCTTGTTGCTAGGTTGAATGGTATGGAGTGCTACTCTGAACCCTATCTACCATATGCTGATTTGCTCGTCAATTTGGCTATGATCAGCTGTATGTCAGGAATCTAAACCCAGGATTGCTATGAACATGGAGCTTAGTCGACAGAGCTCATGCTTGATACCACTTTATTACGGGAGCTACGGGGGCTCGGTTCTCACTTGCTCAGCACATACTCAACTGTTACATGACGTTGGGGTTTTATAAGTGGTATAGCGAGGTGATAGCTCCTCCTCCTGAGTTTCAGGTAAACAAGACTTGTTTGTATTGGATCAAAGAGTAGAGTTCTCGGACTTTGAGAGTTTTTGGTAGAGGGTGTGTCGGATGAAGGCTAGAAAGAACTAGGTGAACACCCTACTCCTCCAAGACAGGTTAGCATCAATATTCGAGAGCCGATTGGGTGGGAAATTTATTGAGGAGTACCTAATAGGGGACATGGGTAAGGAAAGAGGCCATTACATGTTCCTCATCTTCCACCTTCTTTGAAAAAATAGCACTTAGCATCTCCTGAGCCTGAATCTGCACTTAGAGATTCTTCAAAGGTTTGCGAGGATCCTCCTGCAGTTCCAGCGCAAGAACCTAGGGTTGGCTCTTCGGGTGACTTCTGCTCACGTATTCATGACTTTCATCTTGAAATACTTTTAGCTGGTTCACTTCTTTTATGTAGGTAAGGAGCCCATTCCTCTAGACAATGAAGAGGAACAAGTGTATTATGGGCATGATGACACTGAAGCTTACCTAATCGAGCCTGAAGATGTAGGCAATTTGGGTGACGTTGGTGACTCAGACGATAAGTCTAATTTCAGGATCGCAGGTGAAGAGATGCCTTTGTCTCTTCCTCCAAGTGGTCATTTTAAATTGGCGACTACCTTTTAGGGTGCTTCCTGTATTTTGACATCAATACCTAAAGTTGAAATGACTAAGGTTCCTGCACCATCGCCTGCTTCGTTAGTGCGGCGAAGATTGATTATTCACAGTGCTTCTGATGATGATGATGACATATCAATTTCTCCCGTGCCGGCAAGGGTTAAACGGGAGGGACCATCAAGCCCTGAACCTTCCTGTGATGAAGTCCCAAGCATGGCTGTAGCTATTCTTAGTGAGACGGATCTACTTTAAAGTTGTATCCACGGATGTGCCTACTACCATGATGATGGTGGTAAGGACGACGATTTCATCTACTGTCTCTGATATCTCGATGACACTTGCACCATATCTTATGTTAGGCCATGAGCAAATACAAGTCGTGCTAACCGTCTCTCTGACTACCACGGATGCAATGGTGATCTCTCTAAAGCGGGTCCTTCGGGTTTCGTAAAGGTTCCTCAATCCCCTGATCTCGAGGACTTAGTGGAGGTATAGGTAAAGATCTTGACGGAGAGTTTGAAGAGGTTGTTTAACCAGAGTGTCATGACTACCTTGACTTCGTAGAGAGTGTTATCTACTCATACTCTCAAACCGTTGAGGGATCAGCTGGGTGTCTTGACTTTGATCGTCGATTTTGTCTGCACCGAGCCCTTCAAGATGGAGATCGATAAAGCTAAATTCCATTGCCAAGAGCTGTATGTCTGTTGCACGACTGATCTTGATGGCACTGCTGAGATTGAATTCTATCGTTTGCTAGCAGCTCATTGTAAGACCGGTGAATCTGCTTGTATAGAAATGGAGCAGATCAATATGAAAATTCGTGATTTAAATAACATTATTGCATCGTCTAATAGCCGTCAGACAAAGCTTCAGGGTGATATCCAGGAAAATTATGCGATAATCAATGAAGCTAAGGCGACCATTGCTGCGGCTCAAGCGCGTTGGGAGGTAGCTTAGCAACAGAAAGAAGAGCTTGAGCTTGATTTAGCTGAGTTGACTAAGAAGTGGGACTCTCAGGTCACGGAGCTCCAACCTAAAACGGAGCGGCTCTCGGTCATTAGATCCCATGCCATTCCTGTTGATCCTAGAGTCTTGAGGGAGCAGGCCTAAAACGGTGCTTATGAAGTCAAGGATGCATGAGTGGCTGAGCGTGTTGCATAGATACACACTTTTTATCCTCTTTCCCTGTAATGATCTTTTTGTAGTTCTTTCAATAAATAAAAGAACTTTTTAGCTCCCTTGATGTGTTTATGATAGAGTTGTAATGTTAACGTATCATACTAACATATTAGCTGGGGGTAATGGTGTTAGGATCAAACTAGTAGAAGTGTAATATTAAAATAATATCTTGATTAAGTTGCCAATGTTCAGAGGTGTAAGTTAATATGACAGTGGGAAGATATTTGACAGAGGTGTAATGTTAATGTGCCAAATAGGATGACCGACAGAGGTGTAATGTTAATCTGTCGGTTGAATCAAGTTGATAGAAGTGTAATGCTAACATATCAGGCTTGTAAGATTAATACTGTTCAAAGGTGTAATGTTAACACGACAGTACTGAAGAATTTTGATAGAGGTGTAATGTAAGATGGTTGGTTCATGAGAGTTCGAAGGACGACTACCATTTGGAAGTATAATGTTAACATAGCGGTAGGAAATCAATGGAAGTGTAATATTAACTAATCGATTTTTTATGAGAGCGAGTTTGACAGAGGTGTAATGTTAACCGGTCAAATTCACTAGGATAAGTCGACAGAGGTGTAATGTTAACCGGTCAACAAAATGGTCTGACAGAGGTGTAATGTTAACCGGTCAGATCATTTAAAAAAAGGGAAACTGTTCAGAGGTGTAATGTTAACATGATGATTTGATTAAGTCGGTACTTCTCAGAGGTGTGATGCTAACATGACAGCGATAAGGATATTTTGGAGTCAAGCAGAGGTGTGACGTTAACTTGATGACTCGTTGAAGATTTTAGGATCGAGAAGATCAATGTTTCCGATCAGAGGTGGAAACTTAAACATGACCAAGAATCTCCGTGGGGAGATAGAATTGGCCGATATCATGGGTAGTATTTCTTGAGAAACTTCCCGTTGATTAGAACCATGTGCCTATTGCCATGTTGGTCAATTAGGTGATATGCTCCATTTGAGTAGACTATCTCTTCTACAAATGGACCTTCGGATTTGAGTTGGAATTTTTCTTTAATCTTACGCGTCATGACCATGGGTCAACGAACGACTAAGACCAAATCACCTTCTTTGAAGGATCATTCTCCGACTCTCCTGTTGAAGGTCCTCAAGAATCATGACTGGTAGATCTTGATCCTTTGTTAAGTTTGAAGTCTTAGTTCATCCAGCACTTCTAGTTCTTGAAGGTCCTTTTGATGATGTTCTTCAGTTTTTATTTTCTCAGCGACAGTGATTCTTAATGATGATACCTGAATTTCCAAAGGGATCATGGCTTCGCATTTGTAGACTAGTGAGAATGGCATGGAGCCAGTGGGAGTGCGGACCGTTATTCGATAAGCCCATAAACACTCTTTGAGTTTCTCATCCCAATCTCGTTTGTTGGAGGAGATGAACTTCTTTAGAAGTTTGATGATTGTTTTGTTGAAAGCTTTAGCTAGACCATTAGCAGCTGGATTGTATGGCATAAAAGCCACATCTTAGATTATGTACTTATTGCAGAATTTAAAGAATGATCGACTGGCGAATTGTGTACCGCTATCGTGAATGATTCGTCTAGAAACGTTGAATCGATAAATCACGTGATGTATCAAGAATTTTATCACTTGAGATGTCTTGACTTCTCTGAGGGGAACAACTTCACCTATTTAGAGAAGTAATCTATGATGACCAGGATGAATCGATGACCTTTGGTGGACGACAGTCTGATTGGCCTAATTATATCCATGCCCTAAGCTACAAATAGCCAAGAGGCAACTGTCAGATGGAATTCTTTTAGAGGTTGATGTAGAAAGTCAACGTAAATTTGATACGAGTGACATCGTTTAGTGTATGCTACCACATCTACTATCATTGTTGGCCAGTAGTAACCTAGATGACGAAGTCGGTCTTGAAGTTTAGGACCTAGTTGATGAGCTCTACATGCACAATCATTAGCTTGTTTTAACACTTCTTGAGCTTCACTTGGTGATAAACATTCGAGCAAAATACTCTAGATGGATCATCGGTACAAAGTCTGTGTGGTAGAATCATAAAAGAAGCGTGGAGCCCTTTTTTGGATCGAGATTGCTTGCTTCGGATTATCTGGTAGTATCCCGTGTAAGATATAGTCAGTGATTGGGAATTGCAAATCATTACCTTCAAAGTGAGTTGTCCTAACCTACACTTCGTTGGCTTCAAGGATATGCTCTGGGGAGCATAATTGATGGCTAGCCACCGTTATATGCCTAGTGGATTTAGGCGTCAAGGTGAGTGTGGCTGCAAGGGATGCCAGAGCATCCATATGGGTGTTTTTTGAGGCGAGCTATGTAGCTAATGTAGAAGCCTTCGAAAGATTGGGCTAGTTTTGTTGCTGTTTTATTGTAAGGTATGAGGTCGTTGTAGCGGACCTCGTATTCTCCCTTGATTTGATTTACGGTTAGTTTAGAATCATCATGAGCTTCAAGGTATTTGACAACCATGCCTTGAGCAAGTTGTAGGCCGATTATAAGAGTGTTATACTCAGTTACGTTGTTGAAGCATGGCTCGATCAATGAATAGGACTGAGGGAGGACATGTTCATAAGGGTCAATCAACACTACCCCTGCTCCTACAATGATTGCTCCTTTATGGCTGTGTCGTGATGCACTATTGAAGTAGAGTTACCATATTTGGTGGTCTGAGACAGCATTTGACTCAAAGACTTCATCTGGGATGTCTTCATAAAGCTTAGAAGACTCGAGAATAGGGTGTTCTGATAGAAAATTGGATATTGCTTGACCCTTAATTGCTTTCTGCAGCATGAATGTCATGTCGTATTACGATAGTAGTATCGCCCATTTTTATAACCTGGAATTCAGTGACCCAGGTTTTGTCATGAGTATCCATAGAGGATTGACTCTTGAGATGACATGAATGGACTGGCGGTGAGGTAGTGCCGCATCTTCTGAATCACGAAGACCAATGCTAAACGTTCCTTCTCAACTGGGTTATACCGATGTTCGGCGCCAATCATAGTCTGGCTGAGGTAGTAAATGGCTTGTTCACGACCATTATCATTTTTTTGAGTGAGAAGGGCTCTGAGTGAATGATCCATTGCCCTGACATAGATCAAGAATGGTTTACCTGATACTGGTGCAGCTAGCACTGGTGGCTTTGTGAGCTAGGCTTTGATTTTGTTGAAAGCTTCTTGGCAGGCGTCATCCTAAACAAACGAAACACCTTTCTTCATAAGTCTTTGGAATGATTGACATTTCCCAAACAAATTGGTGATAAACCTTCGAATGTAGGCTAATCATCCTTGTAAACCTCTGAGCTCTTTCAGGTTCTTCGGAGGTGGCATCTCCTGAATGGCCTTCACTTTTTTTAGGATCAACGTGTATTCCTGTGGATATTATGATAAACCTAAGGAATTAACCTAATGATACCCCAAGGAAGGACTTGGTTGGATTCATCTTGAGTTGGTGTTTTCGCATGACTTCAAACACTATTCTTCAATCACTAACGTGGTCTTGTTTGTGATGACTTTTGATCACGAGGTCATCAACATAGCACTCCACTATTTTACGCAGATGTTCATGAAAGATTATGTTCATGGCGCATTAGTAAGTAGCTCCAGTGTTATTCAGACCGAAAGGTATTACCGTATAACAGTATATTCCTAAAGGTGTTCTGAAGCTTGTGTGCTTTTGATCATCTGGATGTATTTTATCTGGTTGTATCCAGAGAAACCATACATAAAAGACATCCTCTCAAGCCCAAATGTAGTATCGACCATAACCTCCATGATAGAGAGAGGGAACTCATCTTTTGGACAAGCGAGGTTGAGATCATAGAAGTCAAAGCAGATTCGGATCTTACCGCTCTTTTTCATCACCACCACTATGTTGGCTAACCAATTGGGATGTTGTTCTTTGCGGATAAATGCACACTTAATGAGATTTCGGATTTCCTGTTAGATTTGTTCCATCAATTCAGGACGAAAATGCCATTGTTGCTGTTTGATCGGCTTAACAGTAGGGTTGATGTTAAGACAATGTATGGATATACTAGGGTCTAGACCTGACATATCTTCATAGCTCCAGGCAAATACATCAATGTATTCTTGGAGGAGAACTATGAGTTCTTCCTTTCAGCTGATGATAGACTTTCACTGATAAAGATGAGCTTTGGGTTGGTTTCATAACCAATGTTTATTTAGACCACTTTATCTTTGATGGGTGGTTCTCTGGTTTTGAAACGTGACTCCCATTGTTTTTCAAGTTGCTTTGCCTATGAATCATCTTTAGGATCTTCAAACACCTCGAATTTATCAAAATCCATGGTTAGGTTATATGAGACTATGTTGGTCATGAATTCACTACACAAGACTCCAAGGCTAATGTCAGAATCCCAATCGGATGTATCTGAAGAACTGCTTAGGGAGTCATCAGATGCTGGTCCAGCTTGTGGCTCGGCTTCAAAAGAGATGTACTCGAGTCCTTATTTGGTCCGATTGTAATAATCAAAAACTTTACCTTCTAGCGTAAGGGAGACCAAAGGGGCTCGTAGTCCTCTATTAAAATTCAACCCTAACTTTGCAGTGAGACTGTATCCTATTTTTATCATGATTTATTAAGATTGTCAGCTATACCGAGAAAATTTTGGCGCTACCTTAGCTTATTCATCGAAGCTCTATAAGTGAGATTGTGACTCAACTTTCTGAAGATGATTGGGCTCAAAGTGTTCCCTCTAGACAGAACCATGAAAGTGGCATCCTCCGATTTGTTTAGCTACTTGTGAGCGTAATATGACTTGTTTATTGACATGCGCAATGTTGGTTCTAAGGCTAACCTGGCCATCAGATTTTTTACTCTTGAGTTTTCAAACTCAGAGTCTAAAGAGCAGTCATAAGCAAACTATTCTTCATTGAAGATCCAATTGCCTTGACCGTTGGCAAATTAGTCAATACAGAAGTCCTCTAGGGTAATTATAAGTGCATCTATCTCACAGACCAGATCATCAATGGGATCTAGCTCAACATCTACTTCATTATCACTATCCTCTTCTTTGGGGAGGACAATCTCAATTGTTTGACTTTCATCATGCAAGAGAGAGTCAGTAAAGTAGTTCTCCACCCCCTTGAAAGGATGCTTTTCAGCATCAACTCTCTGTTAGATTTCCTATTCATCAATGTTTTTGAAACACTGATGAAGTGTTGAAGGGATGATCTGGTTAGAGTGGATCCAAAGTTAGTCAATCAGGAGATTGTAAGGTGTTTTGACGTCGATGACATAACAAATCACTTTCGTCTTTAAGTTTTTGATCTGACACTTAAGTCAGATCTTTCCAAGAGATCGGCTGCTGTTGGAGTTGAAGTCGAGTATGGTTACAGACATCTTTGAGAGCATGTGAAGGGGAATTCCTAAGAAGCACAAAAGTCTTCACGGAATTGTGCTCAACGGGGAGCCTGAATTGATGTGAATCCTCTTGATCCTTGACAACCCTATATATCTAGTGTAGTAGATAGGTCAGTTGTGATGATGGTCCTTGACCAACATATCTTCCAGGGTGAAGGTGATGTGCGGAATTTGCTTTCGACATTGATAGCATTACTTGGGCCCTTCATCCTGAGGAGGTTCAATCGTGTAGGTGAGAAATGCCTCACTGTCATTCAGGATTCTTTTCAAAGCCTCTCTCACATCCTTAGACAAACGCAGTAGTTCGAATAAGGTGATATAGGCTGAAATATTGACCAATTGCACCATGATATCATATTTGAACGGGGCATTAGGGCCACTTGGAGGATGCTGTAAGGCTTTGTCAAACCGGGTCTCCTTTTGCTTGGTTGGTTCAGGTTGTATGGACGTTCCTGGCTGATTGTAATCCCTTGGATAATCTTTGTTGGGTCTTGTCCCTATCATAGCTACTTTTTCTCCGTCCGATTCAATGAATGAAGTGACATGCATGGACTCTTCCTTAATAATTGTGGATATGACGTTATAGGCCTTCATCTTTTGTTTGCTCTTAGGCTTATGAAAAGTTCAATCTTCATCTTGAAGCAGGTTGGGATGTACCCACATTATTTCTCCTCTTGCCATAGTAAGAGGAACTAAGTCTCGGCTTTGCTGGTTTTGGCGGTCATAGTTAACCACCTCCATTCTTGTGGTAGGAATGGAGATGATACCATTTTGAGCTTGAATATCTAGCATAGAACTGAATTGGAGGGTCACCATGTTAGCGGTGACTTTCTTTTGCTCGAGTTTGAGCTTGAGAATTCCTGATTCGACAAACTTCAGGATCTTATCCTTTAGAATGTAGTAGTTCTTCGTCGGGTGTCCAACATTCTTTGATATCCAACATTCTATGATAGAGACAGTAGTTGGGGCCATTGGTATTTCTGACTTCTTCTAGGCTTCGAGCTTCTGGAAGCTTCAGATAATTTTCCTTGTTGAGGACGTGGAAGATCGCGACTATATGTTCATCCTTGAACAAATAATTACGCTAAAAATTATTCCTTGGCTCTTTTTGTTGGCTGTTTTTAGCATTGTGGACTCCAACAACAAAATTTTCTTTGGCTTTTGGTTGTGACATCTATCCTTTTTTGCCTTTGTTGCTTTTGAAGTTAGTGTGAGGTTCAAATTTGTTGAAATGCTCCGATGACTTCTCGGCTATCTCAACTTGCTCCATCAAGTATTTCCAGGTGTGAGCAGTGACAACACCCATGTGGGCTTCAATTCGTGCTAGGAAGTTGTGCCGGTAAGTTTGAAGTAGCATTAGTAATGACATATATCGACATCACAATGTCAAGTTGTAATATCTTTTAATGTATTCCCTGACCGTCTCATTCCCATTTTGTTTCTTAGAAAGGAGTTTGGTCATGGTGAAATTGGATTATTATTCATGGAATTGAGATAGGAACTTTGATTCCAAATCAGCCCGGGACCTGATTGATCCCTCAGGTAAATTTAGAACCAATCAAAGGCTATCCCTGAAGGGTGCCAATGAAAAGACGTGCTTTAATGGCATCACTGCCCATTACATTTTTAGTTTGCTGATGGAAATAGTAAATATACTGGTTCGGGGACCCTTTGCCATCAAATGCGTGAAGCGTTGGTAGCTTGAACTTCATCGGATAGGGAACCATATCCCATTCGACGGCATAAGGTCAGGTGATTCCAACCTTCTTGATATCTGTTCGTTGAGAAATAAGCTACTTCTGAATGTCTTCCAGGGCTTTAGCCACCTTATTTGGTTTTGAAGGTAGCGTAGCCTCTGACCTTGCATGTTCAGAGTCCACATCATCTTGCTGTTCTTGATCATTTTTAAGAGGATTCTTTCCAAGTAGACTTTCTCCTTTCGAAGAACTTGCCTAAGAACGAGAGGCTAATAGAAGTTACTTAACCATCTCTTCCAGTCGTTCGATTTGTTCGTTTGAATCTTTCTTCTGAGTCGCCATTTGAGTCAGAATGTCATCTCGGTCTGCCATGTCTATCGCCTATTATCATTCTTGACTTAAACTAGGGGTTGGATTTGATGCCATGACGGAGTTGGCTTCACTGGAAGTGGGTTGAATCATCTGGGATGATGACTGTGATGTTCGCATTAGGATGGAGGAGTAGTCAAAAGGAATAGCTGCCCTTCTCCTTAGCCTGGTGTTATGATATACTCCATCGACTTCTGGTAGAATAGATCCAATGCTAGGAGAGTATACTGGATCAGGCGAGCTATCTGAACTTTCCTTATCGTCTCTAGAAGCCACACTTATCATGTTGATAGTGAACAATTAATATTTTTCTCCTTCGAGTGCATCATCGTCGTTTAGTTTGAACTTCTGAAAGCTCAGGAGCATGACTAAGACAGTTGAAGACTATTTTTTTACATTGGCAACTCTTTTGAACTACTGAGATTACTTCTCTGAGGGTCACACAATGCTGACACTGGCCAGCTCTCTTCACAGTTATGAATTCTCTTAAGTCAACATTGTTGCTAACTTCGCTAGTTTTGGCCTTGGAATACGAACGTCGCTTGTGGAGACGATGGGTAGAAGTTTGTCCAGGGGAATCATGAATGATGATGTTATTCCTTTAAGGTAATTTTTTGAGGAATAACCCGCATTCTTTGCGTTGGAGAAGCATAGCGAGCATCGCGAGACACTTTTAATCAAACTCCTAAAGGAGTCCAAGACTAAAGCCCGAGATCAGATGTGATAACATCTTGATCGAAGTTTGTTTGGCTTCTAGCACGGCCCGAACTATCTTCGGCGAAGGTGGGCTTTCCACACGCAGGGGTCATTTTAGACCCGAGATTCGCACTACGGTGAATTTTGTGATAACTACATACAGTTGTCATCGTAGAGATTTTGTTCTTGAAAATTGATTCCTCGAACTTTGATTGATCAAATTCAATGACCAGCATTTCAGCAAAAGACCCGAGGGTCTTAGTGTCGGCGTGCGACACAATATTCTCATTGAAGGAGAAGGAAGTCCCCAGCGGAGTAGCTATCTTGTTTTAGGTTCTTTTGAACTGTAATTAACACAGATTACAACAAAAGAAAATATAAAGAAATTTTTTTCTGGGGTTCTTTTCCGTGTGCTGATGGAGCGTCGATTGATACAGGTGTATCTCTCTTCGGAACTTAGCGATCCTCATAGGAGCTTGAGGATAGATGATTCTCATAATAGCATGAAAATAGAGGTGTAAAACAGTACAGTGGAATGCAGGTGGAAGTGTGGAATGAGACGACGAGCAGCAGATTTGAAAAATCTAGTTTTCAGCTCGTGAGTCGACTCATACATGTACATGAGTCGACTCATCAGGTTGAGTCGACTCATGACTGTCATGAGTCGACTCATGAAGCCTAGCCGTTTTGTCAAAATTTTATGCTCGGTCGACTCATCAGTTTATGAGTTGGCCCATGTGTCATGAGTCGACTCATCTCAGTTATGAGTCGACTCATCGATGGTTTCCTGGTTTGGTTGGGTTTATGTTCACACGAATTCCTGTTGGTTTTGGGCTTGGTTACTTATCAGATTACCATCCACATTTGGACACCTATATAAATGATTGTTTTAGGGTTTCTAAGCAATCAGATAGATTCAAAGAGAGATTTTAATCATTGTATTAGGGTTTAGAGAGGATTGAGAGGTTGTTCTCGGTTCTAGTGAGATTGTGAGGGAGAGATTTATAATAATTAATTCTTCATAATTTAGATAAGATATTTTCTTTCGCCATACTGAATTGTTCTTGTGTTTTCTGTCATCTTCTTCTCAACCCACCTTTGATAATTTTGCGATCAAAGGTGTTCGCACGACGACTCGTATCAAGTTGGTATCAGAGCAAATTAGATCCGGTGAAGGGGCATCCGGTGTATGGTCCTTACTCGATCGTAATACAAGAAGCTTGGCGAGATCCTTATTTCATTGGAAGGAGTCCAGGTTTTAAGGAGGAAGAAGATGGCTGAAGGAGACAATTCAGCGAGGATTGATGCATAGGAGAAGCAGTTCGAGACGATAAGTTCGACTCTCAAACAACTCGTTAGTCTTATCCATGGAGGTGACAAACAAGGTGAATCTTCTTCGAAGAAAATTGTTGAGTCCGATGTGGAGAGAATAGATTTAGATTCCAACGAGGGGGAGGAGACCGTTAAGGCTGCGTTGCATAAAGGGGGTAAGAATTCTTATCAGAACCTGAAGATTGACTTTAAGGTGAAGATTCCTATTTATGATGGGAGTATTGACGTCGAGAGGCTTGAATACTAGATCGAGCGGATGGAGACGTATTTTACTCTTTATGGCTACTCGTCAAAAGAGAAGATTGTGTTCGCGACTTTGAAGCTTTCAGGGAACGCGTTGACGTGGTGGAAATCCTACTGCAAGCAAAAAAAGAAGGCAATGTCGTGAAACAAGTTTAAGGAACTACTAAGGAAGCAGTTCTATCTAGTAGGGTTCCTTGAGGAGCATTAGTACAAGTGATACGGCTTACGCCAAATGGTCAATCAAACCGTTCAAGAATACACCATAGAGTTCCAGCAGCAGGCGATGGTCCTCAACATTACGACAGAGGAATATTCCGTATTTATGAAGTATATGACGGGATTAAGCAATTACATCCGAAAGGAGATGAAGTTATTCACGGTCGAGACTATTACAGAGGCGAGCGTGAAGGATATTACCATCGAAGGCAAGCAGAAGAAGAGCAACGAGGCAAAAGAAGATGCGAAACAGACGGGTGGTGAGTCTAGTGGTTCTCAATCTAAGGAGGAGAAGAAAAAGGGTGATCCAGGGAAAGCAGGGCTGATTTGTAGTCACTGTGAGAAGACATGGCACACAGCTGATCGGTGCTGGGAGAAGTATCCTTATCTCAAGCTAAGAGGGTTGAAGAAGAAGGAGAAGAAAAAGGCATACATGAAAGCTCAAGGTCCGAAAGAAGTCCCAGGGATGACAGAGCCCAACAGTAGTCTCAACCTTATGACGGGGAAGCAGACCACGAAAGAGGACGATGACCCGAGAGAGCAACTCTTTGTTCTTAAGTTGCAAGTGAAGACCAGTTTGGTTGATGTCATTGTTGATTCGGGTAGCGAGAAGAATTTGATATTCGAGGCATTGGTTCAGAAGCTGGGTCAGAAGACGGTCAAGCATCCGAAGCCCTATCCATTGGGGTGGATTTAGAAGGAGGAGAAACTGAGTGTAGTTGATCAATACACTGTCAGATTTGCGCTCTACGAGTCGTATATTGACGAGGTCACATGCGATATCGTTCCATTGGATGTTTGTCAGATTATACTAGGCAATTCGTACTTTTGGGATAGATATACGATCTACGAGAGGCGGGCTCAGAAGTACACCTTCACTAAAGATGGTGAAAAGTTCATATTTTATTCGGCATCTCTTCCGAAGGAGACAAACTTGACGACAGTGATGCGAGCAAAGAGACTAGTGAATGCAAGCAAGAAGTTTGTCTCGTTGTGCATTAGACTTCCAGAAAATCCATCGATAAAGGATTGCAACTTGGGGTGAAAGGTGACTACGACGAGATGTAGGATGGATGAGATGTTTTCGATCGGACACCAGGTTCCTAGCAGGGCCAGATGGTGCAGAAAAGATGGAGGAGCTCGAGAGTTTCCTCAGCAAAAGTTCTAACTTGAACGGGACTTCAAGTTCTTAAAGGAGGGACCCATGATACGAGTGTATCTCTCTTTGTAACTTAGCGATCCTCATGGGAGCTTGAGGATAGATGATTCTCATAATAGCATGAGAATAGAGGTGTAAAACAGTACAGTGGAACACAGGTGGAAGCGTGGAACGAGACGACGAGCAGCAGACTCGAAGAATCCAGTTTTTAGCTCATGAGTCGACTCATACATGTACATGAGTTGACTCATCAGGTTGAGTCGATTCATGACTGTCATGAGTCGACTCACGAAACCCAGCCGTTTTGTCAAAAGTTTCTGCTCGGTCGACTCATCAGTTTATGAGTCGACCCATGTGTCATGAGTCGACTCATCTCAGTTATGAGTCGACTCATCGATGGTTTCCTGGTTTGGTTGGGTTTCTGTTCACACAAATTTCTGTTGGTTTTGGGCTTGGTTATTTACCAGATTGCCATCCACATTTGTACACCTATATAAAGGATTGTTTTAGGGTTTCTAGGCAATCAGATAGATTCAAAGAGAGATTCTAATCATTATATTAGGGTTTAGAGAGGATTGAGAGGTTGTTCTCGATTCTAGTGAGATTATGAGGGAGAGATTTGTAATAATTAATTCTTTATAATCTAGAGAAGGTATTTTTCTTCGTCATACTGAATTGTTCTTGTGTTTTCTGTCATCCTCTTCTCAACCCACCTTTGATAATTCCGTAATCAAAGGTGCTCGCACGGCGACTCGTATCATCGATCTTGTATTCCGTTGACTCGTCGACTAAGATGATGGGTCTTTTGATGTTGATGAGGATCGGATTGCTTGAAAGCTAGGTCAGTCTTCTCTTAGTAATACTTCTCAATATAATAGCAAATGTATGCTTCTGCACATATATATCTCTGTGTCCGCGTTTGTGTGTATATCTCTTTGTGTGTCCCCCATAAAGTGGATGATCTCCTCTTCTTTTATAGGCTAAACGAGAGAGTTAATGATCCCCTTAAAAGTGGATTAAGTGACCATTAAAGTAGGAGTTAGTGGGGAGTGGTTATCCGTCAAAAATAGCTTTGAAATGGCTATTTAGACAAATTTCGTGGGTTGGACGAAGTTCGCTGAAGACCTGGGCAAAGGTCGCTTCGGTAGTAGGAGAAGGTCGCGTCAGACGTGGGTGACCTAGTCCATGTGGGCGAAGTTTGTTAGTTGGTGAACTTTGCCTATGAGTTCAAATTTAGCTCATAATTCGACTCTAGGCTTGGCCGACTGATGACGCATTTTGACTTGATGTGAGGCGTGCTGCGGGGGTCGACTCGTGTTTGACCTGGTTGGGTTGATATGAGTTGCTTGGCGAGGTTCGCTTCAATCATCAGGTGATCTTCATTGTAGCTTGTTGTGGGCTTGACTTTGGGCCCATTCGAAGTGTTTAGCCCATGGGCGTTCACTTCTTGGATCCTTAGTGAAAATTTGTTTTGACCGTCTATAATTACGACCAGTGCTAACTGTTTGTCTCGTACGAGGATCCTATATGAGGCAAGATGAAGCTATGAAGTTAGCAGTATAGTTATGTGAAATGATTTGTGAGATTGAAAGTAAGTTCATTGTGACATTAAGGACATGGTGTACGTTGGGGATCAAGAATTGAGGCTTAATATGCATGTGACCTATAGAGGTCATGGGTAGTGCTTTGCCATCAACTGTGTGGACCATGGATGTGGGAGGTAGGGGTGTTTGGTTGTGGAGGTGTGTTTGTGATTAGGTAAGATGATGTATAGCATCCGAATCTAAAATCCATGAGCTAGTCTTTGTACCTGATTGAGTGACATACGAGGTAGCAGCTGAGCCTATGTTAGGTGAGGAAGTGGATGGATGTAGCGCCTGTAGAAGATCGGTGTAGGATGATGGTGTGGATGTGGATCAAATTTTGGTCACTTAGGGCATTGCGGGTGATGTCTTAGCCAGCCTCGGGCCACACTTATCCGTAGAATGTCCGCAAAGCTTGTGGATGCTGCACCATTATTTGCTTGCTAAGGTAAAGCCAGGTTGTTGATGTCTCGTCGATGAGGAATACTGTTGATAGTGAGGACCATGGTGAGAGGATGAGCATGAGGTGGCGTGGATGGAGCTCCACCTGATGGAAAGAGTGTTGAGGTGAAGACGTGTTTCTTCAGCCTGTAACTCTGTGACAACTATTTCCAGAGTAGGTCTAGGTGACCGATGGATGAGTTGGCTGTGGACAAATTCAAATTATGGTAGGAGCTTCATCAAGATCAGAAAGAGACATTGCTTATCTCCATTATTGTGGTGAATGGTTCTAGAAGTTGGGTCGGTAAGGGGTGTTTCAAGGGCTGCGAGTTGTTCCCAGAGGTCAAAGATGTGGGTATAGAACTCACAAATTGAGCGACCACCCTGTGTAGCCATAGATGTCCCCTGGTATAGTTGAAACTCTCGAGCGTCATCTGACTGTGTGTAAAGGCGCTGGGGTATGCCCAAAGGGATATGGTAGTGTTAAATCGTGCGAGATGAAATCGAATGGTGGGTGAGACAGATTGTACGATTGTAGCGATAGCACGATCTTTAGCAAGAGTCCAAGTCATAAGGGTAGATTCATAAGAGGAGAGGGCAGTCATATCCTTGGTGAGATCACCAGTAGGAAGTGGTTGAGTTGGAGGCTTTGAGGTGCCATCGATGTATCCCTAAAGCCCACGACTACGAAGGATGACTCGTAGGGAGTAGGTTCAGAGATGGTAGTTATCACCATTGAGTTTAACATTGATAGATTATTGATGGAAGTGCATTTCTGGCATCGTCATAACAGCTTATCGCTTATTTGAAGGATATTACTCCATGATTAGTTTAATATCTAGGGAGTTCTAATTGATAAAGCTAAGGATCTATGAATATCTAGTTTGTAGGCCAAATGATTGGTGCAAGATCTGGTTGGTAAGTTAAAAGATTGACACATGATCTATGAAGATCTAATTGATAAGCCAAATGATCGACATAAGATCTATGAAGAACCGGTGGATGAGCCTAGTGATTGGCGTAAGATCTATGGAGATCTGGTGCATGTGGTGCAATTTTGGATCTATTGGTAGAGCTTTGGTGCAAATCTGGTGCACGTTGGTGCAGATCTGGTGCACGTTGGTGCGGATCTGGTGCACGTTGGTGCGGATTAGATTTGTGGGGATGTGATTTAAGGAGGGAATTGATTGAATGGTGCCTATACCATGTTAGAAACATAGCAAATCAAGAGAAAAAGGAAGTTTGTATTCATTGATATTGTGGTCTATATATACAATGTGAGTAGTATTGTTCTATTACTCTACCCGATGTGGGACTAAACGAAAGAGGCTATCTATGCAATATTTAACATCCACCAAGTGTTGTAACTCATGCCTCAATGTTTGTACGAGATCTTCCAGTGAGCTTTTGGCCCTCCTTAGAAAGTGGATGAAGACTTGACGCTTGTGTGGTTCCATCGGCTTTAGATGGGTCTGACCATGATGATATGGACCCAAAGAAACTACAGAGAGAATGTAGACCTTACGGTTTAGGTGAGCAAATAACTCTACTACCTTGTAAATGAGCAAATAACTCTAGTGCCTTTGTAAATGTATCGCTTCCTCCATGGTTCTACCTCAGATGGAGAGTTACTGTAGTCGTCCAACACGGATTGGATATCTAAGATCTATTGCTCTCCCATTGCCATGCTCAAAAATTGTTTGATGCAACAAGAACTACTGAACTAGTGTGGATATTTTCTCAGAAGTGATGGATTTGTTACTTGTTGCTGCTAATGGTATATGTAGATACCCTATAAGAATATGACAATGTTGGAGTTGGCTCAATTTCCAACTAAATTTATTGTTACAATTTTTTACATGCAGATACAATTTTGCATGGTCTTTTCAGGCATGGTGCAATCATTATTTGGCTCGGAACTCTACATGAAAGTTGTAGGGGTACATGCATAGTTTACTCTAAGCCTTGAATCATAGGAATCGGAGAAGTGTGGATGGAGTTATGGTCAGTCAAAGTACCCTACCCAAATCTGGACAGATTTGTGTATTCCCAAGCATTTTGGAAGATGAAAAGATTAATCAATATCTATAAAAAGACATGCTCTCATTGTGGAGAGGTAATCAAAGAAAATCCAAGGGCAATCTAAGTTTTCCACTTGTTTTCTTGAAAGTATAGAGAGTTAGAGTGAAGGAGAGTCTCTTGTGTTGTAGAGATCTCGAGTGTTGAGTTAATAGATAAAGAGCATTTTGTGTGGAAGTCGGTGTTGTCAGGTGTGCTGTGTGTGCCTTGTACCCATTTGTTGATTCCATATAGTGAAGTATTCTCCAAGCTCTAAGCTCAACCCGTAGCTTTTCCCGTTTGGGTTTTCCACGTAAATCCTTGTGTTAATTCTTTATGTGATTATCTTTTATCTTTTTATCATTAAGAATAAGAACATGAAGTGGTGTTGAGAAGTTTCACGGTTCGTCAACACTAACAAGATCTCGAGTGTTGAGTTAATAGACAAAGAGCATGAGTGAGGGTTGTGTGGAAGTCGGCGTTGTTGGGTGTGTCGTGTGTGCATTGTACCCAATTGTTGATTCCATATAGTGAAGTATCCTCTGAGCTCTGAGCTCAACCCATGGTTTTTCCTGTTTGGATTTTTTACGTAAATCCTTGTGTCCATTCTTTATATGATTATTTTTTATCTTTTTGTCATTAAGAACAAGAACCTGAAGTGGTGGTGAGATGTTTCACTGTTCGTTAACACCAACATTGGTATCAGAGTGAGGTTGTGATGTTCTTAATGGCTGAAGACAAGTCAATAATTGGCGCTGTGAAGGTTGAGTTGAAGCCATTCGATGGACGAAGCAATTTCACACTATGGCAGCGTAAGATGAAGAATATCTTGATTCATCAAGATCTACACATGTGCATTATGAGGGTTGAGCACAAGCCGGAGATGATGTCTATGGAGGCTTGGAACAAAGCATACCTCAAGGCAATGAGCTCGTTTGATCTGCATTTATCCAATGAAGTCACCTACAACGTGATGGGGGAGACTACCGCAAGGGGAACATGGGAGAAGTTAGAGAATCTCTACATGGGAAAGACTCTCTCTAACAAGCTTTTCTTAAAAGATGAATTGTTTAATCTTTGTATGGAAGATGGAGATGATATTATAGAGCATCTTAATATGTTTAACCATTGTATAATGGATTTGTTGTGAGTGGAGGTCAAGTTTGAAGAAGAGGATAAAGCTTTGCTTTTGCTACGATCCTTGCCGTCGTCATTCAAACATTTCCGGACCACACTCATGTTTGGAAAGAAGACTCTTCGGTTTGAAGAGGTTGTTCAAGACATTATTTCTCATGTCAAAATGAACAAGAGCATGGGAGTTAACTGGAAAAATGAAGGCCTACTCATCAAGGAGTTGAATGATCGAGGTCGATTCAAGGAGAAAGGTGCCAAGTTGGATAACCGCGAGAGATCTAAATCTAAGAGCCATAAGGATAAGAAGTGTTATTACTACCATAAAAAAGGCCACTTCAAGAAGAACTACAAAAAGTTCAAGGCATATCAGAAAGAAGGGAAGAAATCTAAAATCACCTTTATGGCTGGAGTTACCACGGAGGATAGTGCCGAGCTTCTTTCAGTTTCGTCGGGTAAAACCATTTCTAATTTTTGGATTCTTGATTCAGGTTGCTATTTTCATATGTGTACAAATAGGTTTTGGTTCGACACATATGAAAAAAAGGATGGAGGTGAAGTCCTCATAGGGAACAATGCCGCGTGCAAGGTCATCGGTATTGGCACGGTGAAGGTGAAGATGTATGATGGCATCATTCACACTTTCGCCAACGTGCGACATGTTCCTCTACTCAAGAAGAACCTGATTTTTTTAGGCACTCTAGATGCAAGCGGCCTTACTGATACGAGTCGCCGTGCGAGCACCCTTTGGTTGCGGAATTACCAAAATGTGAGTTAAGAAGAAGACAACTAAAACACAAGAACAATTCAGTATGGTGAAGGAAAATACATTCTCTAGATTATGAAGAATCAATTATTACAAATCTCTCCCTCATAATATCACTAGAATCAAGAACAAACTCTCAATTCTCTCTAAACCCTAATCTCTCTTGATTAGAATCTCTCTTTGAATCTATCTGATTGCTTAGAAATCCTAAAACAATCCTTTATATAGGTATACAAACGTGGATGGCAATCTGGTAAATAACCAAGCCAAAACCCAACAGGAGTTCGTGTAAATAGAAACCCAAACAAACTAGGAAACTATCGATGAGTCGACTTATGACTGAGATGAGTCGACTCATAACCTCATATGAGTCAACTCATAACTGATGAGTCGACTGGTCAGAGACTTTTGCTAATAGGGCTTGATTTCGTGAGTCGACTCATTACAGTCATGAGTTGACTTAACCTGATGAGTCGACTCATGTACATGTATGAATCAACTCACGAGCTGAAAACTGGATTCTTCGAATCTGCTGCTCGTCGTCTCGTTCCACGCTTCCTCCTGCGTTCCACTGTATTGTTTTACACCCCTATTCTCATGCTATTATGAGAATCATCTATCCTTAAGCTCCCATGAAGATCGCTAAGTTCCAAAGAGAAGATAAACCCGTATCACTTACCTACTCCTCAGGTGGAGGAAAGATCAAGATTTGTAAGGGCTCGATGGTGATCGTGCAAGGAGAGAAACTTCCCAACAACTTGTACAAGCTTCTAGGAGATACTATCTCAGGGGAAGTTGTTGTATCCTCAACTTCCAAAGAGAACTCCAAGATTGACTCTGGGAAAGACTCGGCTCATCTATGGCATCTTCGTCTTGTCCATATGAGTGAGCGGGCTATGGAGGAGCTGCACAAGAGGAAGATGTTGAAGAACATGGAGACTTGCAAGTTGGATTTCTGCAAGTATTGCATACTTGGAAACCAATGCAAGATCTCATTCAAGCTTACAAACAAGGAGAATCGTGCAAAGGAGATTCTCGACTATATTCACTCCGATGTATGGGGGCCGACATCGACAAAATCTCATGGTGGTGCTCGTTATTTTGTCACCTTCATGGATGTCTATTCGTGAAAAATTTGGGTCTATTTCATGCGGAAGAAATCTGAGGTCTTTGAGAAGTTCAAAGAATGGAAGGCAGAAGTAAAGAACCAAACTGCATGGAAAATCAAGTATTTGTGAAGTGACAACGGAGGTGAATATCGTGATTGGAGGTTCCTAGCATTTGCAAGCAAGAAGGCATTACACGACACTTTACCGTGAAGAAAACTCCACAGCAGAATGGTGCGGCGGAAAGGATGAACCGGACTCTCATGGAGAAAGAAAGATGCATGAGACTTCATGCAGGATTGCCCGAGTCTTTTTGGGCTGAATCCGTTAACCATGCTGCCTACTTGGTTAATCGGTCACTGTTTAAGCTGCTGAACTTCAAATATGCCGAAGAAGTATGGTCGGACAAAGAAGTTGACTATTCTACTCTGATAGTTTTTAGATGCAAGGCATATGTTCATATTCCGAGTGACGAACGGAACAAGTTGAAGCTAAAGTCACTCGAGTGTATTTTTCTCGGTTTTGAGAAGGGAGTGAAAGGCTACAAACTGTGGGATCCGAAAAACAAGAAGAAAGTGCTGAGTAGAGATGACGTGTTTGATGAAAGACTTGGAGCTGAAGCTATTGACAAAGATGAGGATCGTGAAGAGAATCATTGTCGTACTAAAATTCTTTTGTCAACGAAATGTTATATTCCAGAAAGTCAAGCTGAGTGGAGCAACATGACGAGCAGCAACAAGCCAAAGAGATTCACACAGAACCTACAAGCATAGCACAATTAAGATAGAGAAGAGTCATCAAGCCTCCTCAACGATTCGGATGGGAAGATGAAGCCTGCTATGCACTCTTAGCTAGCGTAGAAAATCCTTCTATTTTCAAAGAAGCCATGGAAAGGGATGAGCGACAAGAATGGATAGGTGCTATGTCGAAGGAGATGCAATCTCTCCATAAGAACTTCGTTTGGGAGTTAGTTCCGAAACCGCAAGATCGAAAGATCATCGGCTCCAAGTAGATTTATCGGAAGAAGGAAAGCATCAATAAAGCAGAGGCTCCTACCTACAAGGCAATGTTAGTTGCAAAGGGGTTCTCGCAAAAGGAAGGTGTAGATATGGTGAAATTTTCTCTCCAGTGGTAAGACATACATCCATTCGGGTGTTGCTATCTCTAGTAATGCAGCATGACATGCAGCTGGAACAACTCGACGTGAAGATAGTTTTTCATCATGGAGATTTGGAGGAAACCATCTATATGGCTCAACCAGAAGGATTTGCGAAAGAAGGAAAAGAAGACTTTGTGTGTAGCTTGAAGTCTTTGTATGGGCTCAAGCAATCTCCAAGGCAATAGTACAAGCACTTTGACTCCTTCATGCTTCGAATTGGCTATAAGAGAGGTGAGTTTGATTGTTGTGTTTACTCACGCAAATTTGATGATGGCAACATATTATTTTGATGTTGTATGTGGATGACATGCTGATTGCATGTCGAGATATGTCAAAAATAAATGAATTTAAAGGAATGCTAAGTTTGGAATTTGACATGAAAGATCTTGGTGCCGCCAAGCAGATTCTCGGAATGGAGATTAAAAGAGATCATGATAATGGGAGATTGTATTTATCTCAAAGCAAGTACATTGAAAATGTCCTTGAAAGATTCAACATGGTCAATTCCAAGCTCGTGTCCACTCCATTGGCTACTCACTTCAACATAAGTACAAAGCAGATATCATCTACAGAAGTTGAAGTTGAAGAAATGAAGAAGATTCTGTATGCAAGTAGAGTCGGGTGTTTAATGTACGCAATGGTATGTACAGGGCCAGATCTCGCTCAAGCTTTGAGTGTGATGTCAAAGTAGATGTCAAATCCAGGTAAAGATCATTAGCAAGATGTCAAATGGATTCTCAGATACCTGAAGGGTACTAGAAACAAGGGGATTATGTTTGAAAGACAACATGAAGAGGCGTGCATCACTGGTTTCGTCGATTCCGATTACACAGGAGATTTAGACAAGAGAAGATCCACAACAGGATATGTTTTCACTTACGGTGGAGGGCCCATATCTTGGAGATTCATGCTACAATCAATCAGTGCCTTGTCTACCATAGAAGCCGAGTACATGGCATTAACGGAAGCTGTGAAGGAAGCCATATGGCTCAAGGGCTTAGCAAGTGATTTGGGTCTAAATCAAAACTCTGTGAAAATTCAATGTGACAGCCAAAGTGCTATTTGTCTTGCAATGAATCAGGTATTTCATGTAAGGACAAAACACATTAAAGTACGCTATCATCGGATTCGTGATTGGCTCATGACAGGAGAGGTCGATGTGAAGAAAGTTCATACAGACGAGAATGCAGCAGATTTTCTCACTAAACCAGTTACGGTGGAGAAGTTCAAGCATTGCTTGAATCTGCTAAATTTGATGACATGTTAGCTCATGAGTGCACCTAGTCACCAGATGTGCGGGGAGATGAGTTGATGCTCATCAAGGTGAAGCACCTGAAGCCAGAGCAGGACTTGCTCTGAAGTTTCGGAGTCTAACTTCTTAGATTCCGAAGATCCATGTTCCGAAGACAAGTGTTCGTAATTCAGATGAAGATTGACATTCCAGAAACTCGTATTCCGAAGACTAATGCTCTGAAAATGCAACTTATAATTTCGAGTGGTGTCGGATATCTCGCCAATGTGGAGATTGTTGGAGTTGACTCAATTTCCAATTAAATTTAGGGAAAATCCTCTTTTAACCCAAAGTTTTACCCCAACTTATTTAAAAACCCATTCACTTTTCAAAACATCAATAGACCCACAATATCACATCTCACTTATTTTTAAACCCAAATGTACAATACACCCATTATTTATACTGTATTTATCCAAAAAATTTGAAAAATCCTAAACTACCCTTCCTCCCCAACTGATCTCTCCCTCTCCCCTCCTCCTCCATCTGAGCTCAGAAGAGATCTCTCCCTCTCCCCTCCTCCTCCTCCTCTTCCCTCCCTTCACTTCCCCTCAACCACTACCACCAACCTCCTCCTCTTCCCTCCCTTCACTTCCCCTCCTCCCTCAAGCCCATCAACCTCTGCATCCACTGCCCCTATCTCCCCTCGCCGCCACGTCACCCACCACCGACGACCTTGAAGTAGATGAATAGCCCACCAATGATTTCGACATTGACTCCCTGTAGTTCGCCCATCAACCTGAAGCACTTGTCATTGCCGCCAGTGGACGGAGCTTGAGGAGCACTCGGAGTAATGGCGGAGGTCGAAGACCGCCTGGCTTTGTAAGGAGCTGCTTTCGCATAAGCCGACGACGATGGTGAGGATCCTTGGCGCTCAAAGGAAGTGGGTTCGGCAGAAGGAGGTGGGTTATGTTGTTCTCCATTGCAAGTCAGGTTAGTTCAACTCTTTGCCCACCACCTGTTTGTTGAATTTACGCTTAGTGTTCTCTCTTATCAATATTTGATTTTGATTTTGATGATTGTTGGTTACTCAAATTCCAACTGCCTGGCAACCTCAAAAGAAGAGCGTGCTCACGTGTCTGCCCAACCTCAAAACCGCCAGCGGTGGAGTCAATAACCAATACTGCACAGTCAGCTTGAGAGGTACCGGTAATCATGTTCTTGATGAAATCACGATGCCCAGGAGCATCAATAATAGTGCAGTCGTATGTGGTGGTCTCAAACTTCCATAGAGCATTGTCAATGGTCTCTTTCCCTCTCGGCCTTGAGCTTGTCAAGAACCCATGCATACTTGAATGACCTCTTGTTCATCTCAGAAGCTTCCTTCTCGAAACTCTCAATTTCACATTTCCTGACAGCTCCCAACACTGCAAGTTGTCAGCTTGTCTCTCTTATCAATATTTGATTTTGATGATTGTTGGTTACTCAAATTCTAATTTATTGTTCGGTCATTCTAAAATCTCATGAACCTACAACTTGCAGCCTGTCCGTGATCGCTTCAAAAATAACGCTGATGCCAAAAAGCTATTGGAAAAAGTGAAGGTAACCTTTACTTAATGCTCAATTGCTCATAAGATATGTACATTCATGAGATATCAACCATGACTTACATAACTATGGTTCCTCTCTGGACATTATGTTTTAAAATTAGAACTATAGTTCTTGCTTGCATTTATGAATAGAATTTTCCTTAGAGTTGATGATTGATGTGAAAATCCTCCCTCTTTTTGCAAGCGTACAAAGTTACTAGGTGATTATTCTTACTTGTTGGTGTTGGGAATGGTGACGAGTTGTAACATAAAAATTCTAATTTTCTTATTGCTTGGTGGTCCTTCAGATTCTTATTGTTCTTGTGGGTTTTGATAATTCGAAGCATTACGACATCAAAATCGATATTACTTTCATGTATTTTGATTTGGAAATGCACGATAAGTTAGAATTGATATTGCATAAAAGCTTATAGAAGATTCCTTTGAAAGTGGTATGAAGCCTCTTATGCTAGCATTTCTCGATATTACTTTCATGTATTTTGCTTTGGAAATGCACGATAAGTTAGAATTGACAGTTAATAAAATTTTCTTATCATGCAATCATTGATTGTGACATTTATTTGTGCAGGAGCGTAGATTGTAACATTTTTATGGTGGGATACATATATTCCATCATCAATGGCACACCTAACGTAACGCACAACTACCCCTCAATCAGAAACCATTCGTCAATGCACACTAACTTTCCAATCAAATACATGAGAGAATCCCCCACTATTGGCATTCGATCAGATCTTCGCATTGCTGTCACATTGCAACCCAAACGGCAAATCAACTACAGCCTGCAATATGATGTACCAAGTAGTATCCAATGTATCGTGTTGTATGAAATTTTCTATATTATGTATATATAGATGATTTGTGTGCATATTGTATCAAATGCACTATCCAATGTATCATGTTGTATCAAAT
>BQKN01062840.1:109142-132224 GCA_022839385.1 Asparagus kiusianus | reverse complement strand
ATTTGATACAACATGATACATTGGATAGTGCATTTGATACAATATGCACACAAATCATCTATATATACATAATATAGAAAATTTCATACAACACGATACATTGGATACTACTTGGTACATCATATTGCAGGCTGTAGTTGATTTGCCGTTTGGGTTGCAATGTGACAGCAATGCGAAGATCTGATCGAATGCCAATAGTGGGGGATTCTCTCATGTATTTGATTGGAAAGTTAGTGTGCATTGACGAATGGTTTCTGATTGAGGGGTAGTTGTGCGTTACGTTAGGTGTGCCATTGATGATGGAATATATGTATCCCACCATAAAAATGTTACAATCTACGCTCCTGCACAAATAAATGTCACAATCAATGATTGCATGATAAGAAAATTTTATTAACTGTCAATTCTAACTTATCGTGCATTTCCAAAGCAAAATACATGAAAGTAATATCGAGAAATGCTAGCATAAGAGGCTTCATACCACTTTCAAAGGAATCTTCTATAAGCTTTTATGCAATATCAATTCTAACTTATCGTGCATTTCCAAATCAAAATACATGAAAGTAATATCGATTTTGATGTCGTAATGCTTCGAATTATCAAAACCCACAAGAACAATAAGAATCTGAAGGACCACCAAGCAATAAGAAAATTAGAATTTTTATGTTACAACTCGTCACCATTCCCAACACCAACAAGTAAGAATAATCACCTAGTAACTTTGTACGCTTGCAAAAAGAGGGAGGATTTTCACATCAATCATCAACTCTAAGGAAAATTCTATTCATAAATGCAAGCAAGAACTATAGTTCTAATTTTAAAACATAATGTCCAGAGAGGAACCATAGTTATGTAAGTCATGGTTGATATCTCATGAATGTACATATCTTATGAGCAATTGAGCATTAAGTAAAGGTTACCTTCACTTTTTCCAATAGCTTTTTGGCATCAGCGTTATTTTTGAAGCGATCACGGACAGGCTGCAAGTTGTAGGTTCAGGAGATTTTAGAATGACCGAACAATAAATTAGAATTTGAGTAACCAACAATCATCAAAATCAAATATTGATAAGAGAGACAAGCTGACAACTTGCAGTGTTGGGAGCTGTCAGGAAATGTGAAATTGAGAGTTTCGAGAAGGAAGCTTCTGAGATGAACAAGAGGTCATTCAAGTATGCATGGGTTCTTGACAAGCTCAAGGCCGAGAGGGAAAGAGACCATTGACAATGCTCTATGGAAGTTTGAGACCACCACATACGACTGCACTATTATTGATGCTCCTGGGCATCGTGATTTCATCAAGAACATGATTACCGGTACCTCTCAAGCTGACTGTGCAGTATTGGTTATTGACTCCACCGCTGGCGGTTTTGAGGTTGGGCAGACACGTGAGCACGCTCTTCTTTTGAGGTTGCCAGGCAGTTGGAATTTGAGTAACCAACAATCATCAAAATCAAAATCAAATATTGATAAGAGAGAACACTAAGCGTAAATTCAACAAACAGGTGGTGGGCAAAGAGTTGAACTAACCTGACTTGCAATGGAGAACAACATAACCCACCTCCTTCTGCCGAACCCACTTCCTTTGAGCGCCAAGGATCCTCACCATCGTCGTCGGCTTATGCGAAAGCAGCTCCTTACAAAGCCAGGCGGTCTTCGACCTCCGCCATTACTCCGAGTGCTCCTCAAGCTCCGTCCACTGGCGGCAATGACAAGTGCTTCAGGTTGATGGGCGAACTACAGGGAGTCAATGTCGAAATCATTGGTGGGCTATTCATCTACTTCAAGGTCGTCGGTGGTGGGTGACGTGGCGGCGAGGGGAGATAGGGGCAGTGGATGCAGAGGTTGATGGGCTTGAGGGAGGAGGGGAAGTGAAGGGAGGGAAGAGGAGGAGGTTGGTGGTAGTGGTTGAGGGGAAGTGAAGGGAGGGAAGAGGAGGAGGAGGAGGGGAGAGGGAGAGATCTCTTCTGAGCTCAGATGGAGGAGGAGGGGAGAGGGAGAGATCAGTTGGGGATGAAGGGTAGTTTAGGATTTTTCAAATTTTTTGGATAAATACAGTATAAATAATGGGTGTATTGTACATTTGGGTTTAAAAATAAGTGAGATGTGATATTGTGGGTCTATTGATGTTTTGAAAAGTGAATGGGTTTTTAAATAAGTTGGGGTAAAACTTTGGGTTAAAAGAGGATTTTCCCTTAAATTTATTGCTGCAATTTTCTACATACAGATATAATTTTGCATGGTCTTTTTGGACATGGTGCAGTCATTATTTGTCTCGGAACTCCACATGAAAGTTGTAGAGGTACATGCATAGTTTACTCCATGCTTTGAATCATAGGAATCGGAGTAGTATGGATTAAGTTATGGTCAGTCAAAGTACCTACCCGAATCTGAACGGATTTGTGTATTCCCAAGCATTTTGGAAGATGCAAAGGTTAATCAAGGCCTATAAAAAGGCATGCTCTCATTGTGGAGAGGTAATAAAAGGCAATCCAAGGGTAATCTAAGTTTTCCACTTGTTCTCTTGAAAGTATAGAGAGTTAGAGTGAAGGAGAGTCTCTTGTGTTGTAGAGATCTCGAGTGTTGAGTTAATAGACAAAGAACGTGAGTGAGGGTTGTGTGGAAGTCGGCGTTGTCGGGTGTGCCGTGTGTGCCTTATACCCATTTGTTGATTCCATATAGTGAAATATCCTCCGAGCTTTGAGCTCAACCCGTGGTTTTTCCCGTTTGGGTTTTCCACGTAAATCCTTGTGTCCATTCTTATGTGCTTATTTTTATCTTTTTGTCATTAAGAACAAGAACCTGAAGTGGTCTTGAGAAGTTTTGCAGTTCGTCAACACCAACAGGCAAATCATCATTCGTCAGTAAATTTACTTTTTAGCCAATGAGTTGTTAACTAGAAGTCCGTACAGCTAGGCAATTTGTCTGCATTATCCCAGTTCACTCCATCTTCGAGATGATGGTCCCAATCGTTCGGTCTACTGAGAAACAATCAGGGGTTCAAATAGTTCGGATATGACTCGCAATGATGCTTATTAGATCTGTATCCACTTATCAATCTAAGATATAGATATAGATACTGTTATTATCCAGATTAGGAAAACTCATATCCATGTCCACTAAACTTAGATATGGATACAGATCATATACACGCAAATGTATATGCAGATATACATTCAGATACAAAACGAATATGAGACATATGCATGTGAATTTTATATAGATCCCAAACATGAAACATATGTGTACCCGTACCTAAATTCACTAACATAATATTAACAGAGTAGCATATTCACTGTAATGTGATAAACTAACATTTGGTGGACTATGCCCATAAAATAGTCAACAAGTTAATGATTAATATAAATTATCAAAGGAGAAAGTTTTGGTAGCTGATATTTTGGGTTTAATAATCTTTTTGGGCCATTTTTCGTGTCGTGTCCGCTTTTGGGGAGCTTTTTCGAGTCGAAAGTGGCTAAGCACCAAAACGTTTAAGTGGCTGCTTAAGTGCAGTTTTTTAAACGTTGTCCATTAATCTAAGGACTAAAGCAATTGTAGCTGTGTGATCAACATGTATTTAGATATTATGAATATGGATCTAGATATTTTACTATGCATCTGTATCCGTAATCATATCCTATTATATATGGATATTAGTAACCATATTTATATCCTAACTAATAAAGACATAGGGCATATCTATGGGTACAGATATTTTTTTGAACGAAAAAATTTTCAAAACAGCCCCAAAAAGATTTTTATTTTTCAAAATCGACCCATTTTTTATTTATTTATCAAAATCAACCCACTTTTTTTTATTTATCAAAATCGACCCACTTTTTGCCACGTGAGCTTAATGAAGTTCCTAAACAGTCGGGATTGGCAACCCCGACTATTTAGGAGGGTGTTAAACCCCAATTAGAACATTTAAATCCGATATTTTTATGTCCTAAACAGTCGGGGTTGGCAACCCCGACTGTTTAGGAACTTCATTAAGCCCACGTAGCAAAAAGTGAGTCGATTTTGATAATAAAAAAATGGGTCGATTTTGAAAAATAAAAAACTTTTTGGGCTGTTTTGAAAATTTCCTCTTTTTTGAACCCTTCGGAGAGTGTCCACAATGTCTACATATCTTTTTCATTTCTTAGGTTTCTTTAATATACGTGTATTTTGTCATTTTCTTTTCTTTGAGATTTTGTTTTTTTAATGGTTTTCTTTCTAATGAGACAACATTACAGGCCTAAAAGTAAATTCACATATATCTGATTTTTTATCCATTAGAGTAGAAAAATGGATACAAAATATCCACACGTACACAATGATCGAGCCACAATTTATAATAGTGATTTGATCTTTAGAGATGGCAGTAATATTGGTAAATTCTTGGAGTATTAGCTTCGTTTTAGATTGTTCCTTCGATTCCTTAACACCATCTCCAACTGGGTTTGGCATTTATTGTAATTAGTTGAATAAAGATCTATCTATTTATTAACCAATGGAATACAAGTTGTAGATATTCTACTTGTTGATCTATTGAAGGTGGAACTTTCACAATTTCTGAACCATTATGCTTTTGGTATACGCCTGTGAATGGAAGAGGCAGAACAATAGAGCTTCACTTCTGTATCTATAAACTTTTCTATATTCTATTAATTTGGGTTCCCTTTTTCCTTCATTAATGTCAACCAGCAAAAATTGATTAGCTTTTAAGATTTGATGATTTTCCTTGAGCAATAGATGATACTAACGGAGGAACAGTGGTGTTTCTTTTCCTTTTCCTTTTTGCTCGTACCATATGTAGAGTTGAAATCTTACCGTTGTAAAATATAGTAAAAATAGAGCAGAGTTCTTCTTTGATTGGTGCCTACACCGATTAAATTCTTTTTAATCTATGCAATTGCAGACTATTTTGCAATCACCGGTCAATTGGAGAAGGGGTGGAGCTTGAGGTTCAGTAGAGAGAGAGAGAGAGGATCAAGTAGTTTTGGAGAAGAACAAAGAAAGAACATACTAAAGTTTATGCCTCTGCTTCGCTGCAGCTGAACCTGACTCCTGTTTCAAGGACCTTTACTGCAGAACGGGAGTGTGGAATTTCACTAAACCAGTACTCTTCTTGACCGAGCGACGCTTTCTTGTAAACGACTAGTATATGGAGACCAACAAAGGTCTTGGGTTTGGGTAACTTCCATCGCTCAAGTTATAGAATTCCAAGATGACATATGATACGTGTTTCTAACCTGAACAAAACAACTTAAAAGTGTTTCTAATCCGAACAAAGCATGATAGCAGAGATATAACAGTACACAAAATGTTCACTTAAGAAAAGGTAATACATCACAATGATGGTACATATTAAGCTCATTTTCAAGATAGAAAAAATGAGATACATTTGCATGATAATGTACCGTGGTAGCTGTTGGCTATTTGAACAATTTCCTAAATCCATTGAGTATAGTTAGGGCTCTTAATTCACCTTTTCTCATGTCCCTCAGCCTTCTTCGCAATATCTGCAATGTATGAAACCATTATTGCCATGACATCTGCAACACATGCTATGAGCGAGACATAGGTGAAAAACTAAAGGAATCCGATCCAAAAATGAAAATCAAGAAGAAATCGTTCAAAGGCTGAGCCTCCACAAGAATATGCAAAAAGAAAATACCCGAATCTAGTGCAAATCAAATTAAGTTTCTGTTTTCCCAATATGCATAATGATTTGAATCAACTGCAAACCAAATTGAGCTTCTGTCTCATACCATTGTGGAAGCATGTACTCTCCCACACGAGAAGAGAAAGCCACCAATATGGAAAAATAACAGATTGTGCAAAATGCAATCGTACAGATCACACAAAATAGAAAAGCACATGTCACTAAAGAATACAGCATTATTCAATGATACCGTCTGTCTAAAGAGGAGAGTAATTTAGTATATCAAAGTTGGTTAAGTACTTACATATTGAGTACGGAATAAGATTCTCCGCTCACTGGTGCACAAGTCTGCCGCTAGCTGCTTCAAAAGTAATTTCCGATTGGTTTGTTTTGCGCTAGTAGTAATTGGATCAAGAGGGCTACCACCCTGCGAAATGCATAAATCATTGTATACGGAGCTTACACAAGAATTAGGCACAAAAATTATAGTGTATGCTCATGAGCCAAAATGGCATGTATCACTTGACTTATTCATATATTTGCTAAACTTTATACATTAAATGATGAGATAGCCTGAAAGAACAGGATCTGCACTGTGTCTATTTGTTCTGTTTATTCATTAAATGATGAGATAGCCTGAAAGAACAGGATCTGCACTGTATCTGTTCTGTTTATTGACAAATTAAGGGAAATCAAAATTTTAAGGATCAATTGTCAATAGAACCCCCATACCAATTTTTATTGTTGCAGATGACCCCCTAGTGAATTTCTTCTGAGTACTTTTCTATTTGTCAAAAAGACAATTTTCTTTTTTCTCTGAGGGTAAAACTAGTCAAAAAAATTCACTTGGAAGTCTATCTGCAACAATCGAATGTTGAAATTCAGCAGCTTCACACTCATACCAACCCCCCACTTGCCTATCTACAATAACTCACCAACCCTATTACTGTTCCACCAACTCAAAACATTGTTGCACTAACTCCTTTGACGGCTATAAATAGAGATAGAGAGATAGAGTGATGAAGGGTTAGAGGATCGAACTGAGATCCCAGTAGCAAAGAGAGAAAGAGAGATATAGAGAGAGAGAGAGAAAGAGAGTATTTGTATTTGAGAGTATAGTGTGTTTGTACCACTCAAGAAATAATAACAATATATTTCTTAGTGTCCACTATGCCTCTCAACTCAACAAGTGGTATCAGAGCCTGAATTAGGGTGCGTGTATCTGCTTATCGTATGCTCTGTGACTGCCACCAAACGTGGATCCTCCACATCAGAAAATAGGTTAGATTATCATTTACCCTTTGAAGGCACTGGTTACTGTTCACGAGTACGGTACTATTCATGAGTGCGGTTACTATTTATGAATACGGTTACTGTTTATAAGTATGGTTACTGTTTACGTGAAATAGTAGAAGTTGCAGCTCATGATAGAAGTAAGACGTCGGGACCCGCTCTCTCCTACCGTGATCCTATTAGCATTCTTGAAGGTCGAAGCTCGTGTTCAGTCTAGGACTGTGAAGTTGGTTGGTCAAGGACCAGACTTGCGTGGAGATACTGAAGCAGTACCACGTCACAATGACGGATCTGGCAAATATGACTATTACACTCAAGAAACTCAATGGTAATAACTATAACTACTGGGAGACGTGTATGAAGTCCTATTTACAAGGACAAGACCTCTGGAAGGTCATCGGGGGTGCTGAAACTACAACACCTCGGAAAGCTAGCAAAGCACTAAGAAAGTGGAACATCAAAGCCGGCAAGGCTATGTATGTGCTGAAGACGACAGTAGAAGAAAACCTCGTAGACTATATGCGAGATGCTAGAACTCTAAAGGAGGCATGGGATGTGCTCGCAATACTCCTCTCGAAAGAGAATGATGCTCGACTTCAACTCTTGGAGAATCAATTGATGACCTTGCAACAGAAGGATCTGACAATCAGTCAGTATTTCAAGCAAGTAAAACCACTCTGTTCAGATATTGCTTAACTAGATCCAGATTCTGAAGTATCTGATGCAAGGATGAGTAGAATAATCATCCACGGTTTGAAACTAAAATATCACTGACTCGTTGCTACTACACATGGGTGGCTGACTCAACCAACATTATTAGAGTTGGAGAGTTTGCTCGCTACACAGGAAACCCTAGCCAAACAAATGGCCAGCATTTCAATAAAAAACGAAGATGAAGCACTCTTCAGCAGCAAGGAGAGAGACAACCAAGAGGCGCGAGGAAAGAGGAATATGGAAAGGCTGCTTCAAGGAGGCAGTCAGGACAGCTATACACTGACAAAACACAACAGCGTAAGGAGCAAGGTGATCGTCCAGCAAGGAGACCTGACAATAGCTGCTACAACTATGGGAAGAAAGGACACTTTGCCAGAGACTGCCGCTACAAGAAGAGGTCTACAGAGGGCAATGCTGCAACATCGCGCGGATATCAAGATGATGAAGAAGAATGGGATGCCCAAGCATCCGTGACCATCATTGAAGATGTATTAGTCGACGAAGACGAGGTTGTTGGTATGACACTAACCTCGATTGAAGAAGAATCTGAGTCCGCATTTGTAGTGATTTCAGATCGAGAAGAAATCAGCTATAATAAAGATTGCATCGTCGATTCTAGCTGTTCACATGATGGGAGATAATGTGAAACTTGTCAACATGAAGGAGTATAAAGGCGGCCGAGAAGTTGTGATAGCGAATAATTTGAGATTGCCTATCACACACATCGGAAAGACTACATTTACTCCGCACTACAACCCGAATCGGATACAACTACAAGATGTATACCATGTATCGGGTATGAAAAAGAATCTTATATCTGTTTCCCAATTAACAGTTTCTAAAAACTATGTAGTATTTGGACCACAAGATGTAAAAGTCTATCGAAACTTGAAGCCACCAGGAGAACCTGTCATGGAGAGACGAAAGGTAGAATCTGTCTATATGATGTCGACAGAATCGACATACATAGATAAAGCCAAAAACAATGAGACGACTGAATGACATGCTCAGCTTGGCCATGTGAGCTATCACAAGCTAAAGATCATGATAGAGAAGTCAATGTTGAAGGGTCTTCCACATTTGGATATTCGTGGAGGGACCGTATGCGTCAGTACAGTAAGACGCATCAATTACCGTATCAGGAGTCACAGTTTAGAGCCACGAAAACTTTAGAGCTTATACACTCAGATATATTTGGTCGAGTAAAACAAGAATCAATCAGTGGGATGCGGTACATGATCACTTTCATCGACGATTAGTCGAGGTATGTTTGGGTTGATTTTCTAAAGGAAAAATCTGAAGCACTCTCTAAATTCAAGCAATTTCGAGAAGAAGTCGAAGGAGAACTAGGCAAGAACATTAATTGCTTACGCATAGACAACGGGAGAGAGTATACATTGAAGGAGTTTTACGATTACCTGAAACAGCACAAGATTCGACGACAGCTAACATGCCCAAACACTCCACCGCAGAATGGCGTCCCTGAAAGAAAAAATCGTCAACTTGCAGAGATATGTCGAAGCATGCTTCATGCTAAGAACGTACCAGTACGTTTTTGGGCGGAGTGTATGAAGACGGCGGCGCATGTGATCAATCGGCTACCACAACCAAAACAAGAGTTCATATCACCATTTCAAAAGTTATGGAATACCAACCCAACCGTAAACCATTTCAGAGTTTTCGGTTGTATATGTTATGTCTTTGTGTCTGATCACTTACGTAACAAGTTCGATAAAAAGGCTGTAAGATGTATATTGTGGGGTATGATAATAAAAGAAAAGGATGAAGATGTTGTGATCCTACAACCGAACGATGCTACACATCAAGGAATGTTGTGTTTGACGAAGCCTCGTCTTGGTGGGTCTCACAAGAAGTTGCACTCCTAGACTCTAGTGATCTAGAGGATCAGTTGCAAAAGAAGCTGGGGGAGCCAGGTCAAGAAGAAGGGCTACATCAATCAAAAAAGACAGAATCAAGATCTTCAACATCCTCAAAGGAAAATAATCCATGGAAAACCGGTGTTTATCAGACAACGTCAGAAGAAGTGCGCTCGAGCCATATAGAGGACATCGAAGAAGAACCAGTTGAACAATTTCGAAGATCAACAAGACCCAAAAAACTGAATTCTAAGTATGCTAATGCTGCCATTATGGAAGATGTGAAGGAGCCATCTAGCTTCGAGGAAGCATATGAAATTGTTGAATGGAGACAAGGAATGAAGGAAGAAATTCAAGCTCTACAGAAGAATCAAATTTGGGAGTTGGTGCTAAATCCTAAAAATGTCAAACATATCTCCTGCAAATGGGTTTACAAAAGTCAAGACTTGACCGGATGGGTCGACTGAGAGATACAAAGCACGCTTGGTGGCTCGAGTATTCTCTTAACAATATGGACTGAATTATGATGAGACAATCAGTCCAGTTGCCAAGATAACAACAGTTCGAGTTCTTCTAGCTCTAGTAGCCAGCAAAAGTTGAAAGCTTTGGCAGATAGACGTGAAGAACGCATTTCTACATGGTGAGTTAGATTGAGAGATTTATATGGAGCAACCCATCGGATTTGAGAGCAAAGAAAAGGAAAGATGTGTTTGCAAGCTAAAGAAAGCTCTCTACGGACTGAAGCAAGCTCCGAGAGTTTGGTATGGTAAGATTGGTGAGTTTTTAATTCAAAGTGGATACTCTCTTACTTCTGTAAATTCTAGTTTATTTGTCGAACAGACTGGCAATAGGCTAGCAATCATGTTGGTCTATGTGGATGACTTAATCCTAGCTGGAGACGATGATGCGAAAATCCAAAGAATGAGGACAAATCTCTCGGTTAGGTTTCAAATGAAGGAGCTTGGGGAGCTCAAGCATTTTCTCGAGTTGGAGATCGACCGAAGGAAGGATGGACTATTCCTGTGCCAAAAAAATATCAAAAGACATGTTGCTCAAGTACGGGATGTTCAACTGCAAGTCAATCTCAACACCGATGGACACAAATCTGAGACTGTGTGCACATAAAGGAAAAGATTTGGAAGATCCAACTATGCATCGACAACTATTTGGAAGCTTGGTCTATCTAACGATGACAAGATCAGATATTTTATTTGCGGTTGGTGTGATGAGCCGATACATGCAGAAGCCAAAGAAGCCTCACTTAGAAGCAATCCGAAGGATCCTAAGGTACATCAAGGATACAGTTAACTATGGTCTCATGTATAAGAAAGGAGAAGAATGTGAGGTCTATGGCTATTGTGATGCTGACAATGCTGGAGATCATGACACTCAAAGGTCTACTACCGGATGCGTGATTCGTCTCGGTTCAGCGGCTATATCTTGGTGTAGCAAAAGACAGTCAATGGTGTCACTGTCAACTACAGAGGCGGAGTACAGATCAGTAGCGATGGCAGCTCAGAAAAACACGTGCCTTTTTCAATTAATGAGAGATCTACATCAGTCCACAGACTACTCAGTAGCTTTACATTGTGATAATCAGTCTGCAATATGATTGGCAGATAATCTAGTTTTTCATGCTAGGACAAAACACATCGAAGTACAACATCACTTTCTTCGAGAGAGTTCTTCAAGAGGAGATTGTAATGAAGCCAATCGGGACAAACAAACAAATAGGTGACATATTCACCAAAGCACTGAGTACTTTAAAGTTTGCAGAATTTCGAAGTTAGCTTGGACTCGTGGATAGAGAAGTCGCTGTTGAGGGGGAGTGTTGAAATTCAGCAACTTCACACTCATACCTACCCCCTACCTATCTAGCTACAGTAACTCATCAACCCTATTGTTGTTCCACCAACCCAAAACATTGTTCTACCAACCCATTTGAAGGCTATAAATAGAGGAGAGTGGTGAAGGGTTAGAGCATCGAACAGAGATCACAGTAGCAGAGAGAGAGATAGAGAAAGAGAGTATTTGTATTTGAGAGTATAGTATGGTTGTATCACGAAAAAAATAATAACAATATATTTCTTAGTGTCCACCACTCCTCTCAACTCAACATGGAACTACGGGGTCTTTGTACAACTCTCAAACTAAGCCATACAAGTGCTCATGAAAGAGTAGACACAACTCCAATATTTTTAAATAAACTATGTGACTAGAATAGTTAATGCAACCTCTGCACTACAAAGTAATGGCTTCCAAAAATTAGAAGTCACAAAAAAGAGGAAAAAAGAGCAGAATTAAAGACATGTTGCAAGAGTTTAAAGCTACCCTTTCTGGTAACAGTAAATAACTAAAATGTCCAGCAAATTTTAACTTACATAATTATAGAAAACCAGAATAAAAAGAAGACAGAAGGGGGGGGGGATACCTCTAGGAATTTAGTGTACTTTGATATGCTTGACTCGCAACAGTCCAAGATGAATTGTAATGTTTGCTCTTCTAATTCTGGATACATTTTTCCTGACTTCCTCTTTCTGGAAGCAGCAGCAGCCAACTATAGAGATAGGAGATTGAAAGTATTACAATGAGAAAAACAGTTGGAAGTTTCTTTGCAAGAAGCTTGAGAACAATGCACTCGGAATTAACATATTGTATATTAGTGCATGTGTGCGTGCGTGGAAAGAATACCCCAGTCTTTGAGAAAACACATCGGGTACTAACGCACATTTGATCTTCACTAATTAACATATTGTGTTCAGAAATATCACGTTCACCATAGGAAGTAACACACCTAAGTAGGATTGTGTTGTCAAGGTTCACTCAATTTCATGTTTATTTTAGAAGCATTAAGCTACTTCTGAAAGTCTCATGGAAAACAGATCATTGACAAGAATAAGATGTGTAAAGTTGTCAATAATTTTTATACACATGATAACAACACAATATTTTCTGGCAGAAATATTATCAACTGCGTTATCTCAAAAAATTCTGGGAGCAAGCGTAGGATAAACTAATCACAATCACATTAAACTTAATTAATATGCACATATATGAGTTAATATATACAGCCTATTTTATTATTGCTACTACTTTAAATCACAGTGCAACATTACCAAACTTTTATCCATGATGGAAAGAGATGATAGATGCATCAGATATATATTTACTGGAGACATCTCATTTTGCAAAGTTCATTGCACGAGATATGGAGAGACTTAATGACACAACTACTTATCCTAAAATTCTAAGAATGAAGATGCACATAGCAGAAGTATGGCCCACAAATATACAAGCAACCCAAGAGAACATATGATATTGCAGAAATAACCAAAAAGCAGCATGACAAGGCATATACAAAAAGCAAGAGACTATTTTAGGGTACAACAATGCAGAAGGTCCAAAGGATAGCTGATATTTTGACATTTCGGTATTTAGATGTCATGACAGAAAGGTCAGTGATGCAGACAAACAAGTAGCAGAGGAAGTTGGATCGAATCAACAACTGGATTATCATTTAGACATGAAGATAATGATGTCAGATTTCATGTGAAACAACCAATTTAACAACACCAGAAAACTACACCTTGGACTGTCATTAATGTAACTACATGCAAAATGTAAACTAACAACATAAAGTTCTATCTTCTTAGTAGATTACTAGATTGAAATACAATTGTAAGCCAACAAGAGATTCCACTTATAAAATACAGCATCATATTTAATGTAGAAGTTGAGAAACCCTAATCTTATTGATAAGATAACATGGGCTTATATAAGCCCTACAAAACACATCTTACAAATAACCCATTGCATAATATAAATATGTCAACACTCCTCCTCAAGATGGGCGAAAGATATCCACTAAACCCATCTTGTCACATTCTCTAATCATATCTACTGAGCTAAGTCCCTTAGTCAGACAATCTGCTGCCTGGTCCTTAGTTGAAACATGACTTAACTCTAGTAGTCCACTATCAAACTTCTCTTTGATGAAGAACCTATCAATCTTGATGTGTTTGGTTCTATCATGCTGTACTGGGTTGTTGGCGATACTGATGGCTGACTTGTTATCACACCACAACTTTATCTTAGCTCCTTGATCTAACTTCAGCTCCACCAGCATACTCTTCAACCATAGCAACTCAGCAACTCCTAAGACCATAGCTCTATACTCTGCCTCAGCTGTTGATCTTGCCACCACTGACTGCTTCTTGCTCTTCCACGAGACCAAGTTACCTCCTATAAAGATACAGTATCCTGAGATAGACCTCCTGTCATCAGCACAACTAGCCCAATCAGAGTCGCAGTAATCCTCAATGCTCACATGTCCATTCTTTTTGAATATCAGCCCTTTTTCGGGGGCACTCTTCAAATATCTCAGAATCTGGTACACAGCGTTCATATGTCCATTCCTCGGATCATGCATGTAGCGGCTCACTACGCTCACTGCAAAAGAGATATCGGGATGTGTGTGACTCAGATAGATTAACCTGTCCACCAGCCTTTGATATCTATCACGATCAACTGGTTCTCCAGCTTCAGCACCCAGCTTGAACTTCTGGTCGATCGGTGTAGTTGCAGGTTTGCACCCTAACATCCCTGTCTCTTTGAGAAGATCCAGTGTATATTTTATCTGGGATAGGACAATCCTCTCCGCTCCTCGAGCTATCTCTATTCCAAAAAAGTATCGAAGCAAGCCAAAATCTTTCACCTCGAATTTCTTACCCAGTCTCACTTTGAGTTGGGCAATCTCCTTCTCATCATCCCCTGTAATAATCATATCATCCACATATACAGCAAGCATGGTGATGTGACCTTCACTCCGTCGAAAGAACACGGCATGATCGGCGTTAATCTATCGATATCCCATACTTATCATAGCCCGCCTGAATTTGTCAAACCAAGCATGGGGAGATTGCTTCAGGCCACATAGAGACTTCTTCAATCTGCAGACCTTGCCCACTGTCTGATCTGTGTTGAATCCTTATAGTATTTCTATGTATACCTCTTCCACCAAATCTCCATGAAGAAATGCATTCTTCACATCTAGTTGGTGTAGCTTCCATCCACCATTTACTGTTAGAGAGATCAAGTTCCGAACAGTGCTCATCTTCGTCACCGGTGCAAAAGTCTCATCATAGTCGATTCCATACGTCTGACTATACCCTTTTGCCACAAGACGAGCCTTATAACGCTCAACCTGTCCATCTGGATTCTGCTTCACAGCGAAGACCCACTTGCATCTAACTGCTCTCTTCTCTTTTGGTAATTTTACTAACTCTCAAGTGTAGTTCTTCTCAAGAGCCCCCAGCTCTTCGTGCATAGCCGTTTTCCACTTTAGGTCCTTCTTAGCAACCTGCCAATTGTTAGGTACAGTAGCAGAGTCCAATGATACAATGAATGCTCCATATGCAGGATGAATGTTTGAATATGATACAAACTGGATAAGATCCCATTCATATCTATCGGGAGGATTTTTCACATTACTGCGAATAGTCCTCTGTACTAATATTGGTGTGGGAGGAGTAGGGAGAGCAATGTTATCACCTTAGAAAGAATCTGGTGGTGGTGTAGGTGTCTCAGGAGTCGGGACAGGCATTGGCAAGGGACTTGGTAGCACTAGTGACACTGTAGGTACTGTTCCTACAATTTGCTTCCCCTTCCTACTATAGCTCCTCCTGAACCGTGGACCTAACACCACTTGTCTCCTTCTCCTCTTCTTCTTCATTCTCCTACTCCTCCTTAGCCAATTCTCCCTCCTAAGGAATCGGTACAGAAATCGATTTCTCCATATTATTTTCTACATTGTTCACCTGCCTCTCACAATTCTCCCCCTCTCGTCTCATACTTCCAGTATCGGGCGAGTCACCAACTGGTGAGGTTACCTTCCGAGTATAATATGGCTCGAGTTCTCGAAAGTGTACATCCATACTCACAAACAGCCTCTTCTCCACCGGGCTCTAGCAAACATATCTCTTCTGAGTAGCAGAATATCCCACAAAGATGCACTTCACCGCTCTAGGGGCAAGCTTCCTGACAGATGGTCTGTTGTCCTTCACAAAACACACATAGCCAAACACCTTTAGTAGAAGAAGCCCACCATTATCTCCCTTCAACGTCTCACACGGAGACTTCCAATCCAGCATTCTCGAGGGCATTCTGTTGATTAGTGCCGCTGCAGTCAACACTGCTTGCCCCCATAATATTTCTGAGATATTCATAGAGATCATCATGCTTCTAACGACCTCTAAAATATATTTGTTCTTCCTCTCCGCTACCCATTCTGGACTGGTGTGTATGTGCATGTCGTCTGGTGTTGTATTCCCTGAGCGGACAAGTATTCCCCAAACGCTCTGTTGGTATACTCTGTCCCATTATCAGACCTCAATACCTTCACCACTGCTCCGTATTGAGTCTTAACATACCTATGAAAGTTTTAAAAGCAACCAAACACTTCACTTTTATTTTTCATTAGATATAACTAAGTAACGCAAGAGAAATAATCAATAAAGGTAACAAAATATTTATATCCATTCATAGAACTTGTGGAACAAGTCCCCCAAACATCTGAATGTATCAGGTCAAATGCATGAGAACTCCTATGACCAGAATTAACATAAGAGCTTCTAGTAAGCTTTCCAAACTCACATGCATCGCATATAAGTTTCTATTTATTTGCTTTCTCAAATAATGATGGATATAATCTATTTAAAACACTAAAGGATGAGTGTTCCAAACGTTGGTAATGAAGCATCAACACACTCTCAGCACTCATCTCAGATCCTACTCATGCTCTCTCTACCATTGACACTAACGCTGAATCCAGCCCTTCACGATCCAGATACCACAGTTCAATACGCCATGTGTCAGTCCCAAGTCTCCGTCCTGTCCCCTTCTCCTGAAAGATCACCTTGGAAATATCAAAAGAAACAATGCATTTTAGTTAGAGGATGATAGCACTAATGGACAAAAAAATGACTGGAAAGGAAGGAGCATGTAAAATATTGGACAAAGTTACAGAACCTGTACAATCGATTGTACCCTTACCAACCACTGGCTGAAATATATCATCAGCTGTTTGAATACTATCAGGCGATGCTAGGTGAGTATATGATGAGAACTCACTAGCATTACCTGCCACATGTCGAGACGCACCGGAGTCGACTATCCATTCTGATGATCTGTCGGGAGACATAGAAGCAAGAGCATGTATGTCATCAGTATATTTGGTCGGATGAGCATAGGTAGCAGTGTTGCCTTTGGCAAAGAACGAAGTGGATGCCTCCTCAATCCCACTCCTCCTATCTCCATCCCCTGCTACTTTCTGCTTCCTCCTGAGTATCGCCAGGAGCGCATGATCCTCCTCAGTAAAGACCACCTCAGCTTCTTCTTCTCCCTCTGCTACCATCAGATTCGTCCGGTTGCCTGCTCCTCTTCCACTTCGTCGACCCCCACGGCCACGATCATGACCTACGAACTGTCTACGCCCACCCGAATCTCCTTACTTGGGTGGCTTGGTGCAATCATGCCTTAGATGACTCACTTCATCGCAGTTGTAGCACTATCAAGTCTCTCCCCTGGATCTAGTGTTGCTAGAGGCTGCCAGTGCTGACTTTACCATAGGAAGTCCACTTGTCCCCGCCTGCAGCCTAATGCGAGTCTCCTCCTAGATCATAGCCGAGACAGCCTCCTCAAGCGTGTGAATCTTCGACTGAGCTAGTAGTAGTGCAATTCGTTGAGCGAACTCTGATGTCAATCCCTTGAGAAACACCATAGTCCTCTCCTGTAGAAAGGCCTTCCGCTCTTTACATCCCGGGTCCTTGCAGCTCGCCCGATGTGAGAAGTAATCATAATCTAGCCACAGGCGCTCCAGCTCTGTGGCATACTCCTGTACAATCCTCTCTCCCTGGACTGTGGCGTCGATCTCTCCCTTAATCTGAAACACTCTAAGGTTATTCCCCACTCCATCATAGGTCCTTCTTAACTTCTCCCAGACATCCTTCACCTTCTCAATACCATCCACTGTGGCGACGATCGACTGGACCAATGAGTTGAGGAGCCAGATGTACACCAATATATGAGGGGACTTCCACTCATCTCTTCCTCCCGAGTCCTCATCCAGTTCTGTGTTCTCTCCTATCAAATAACCCTCCAGGTTCCTCCCTGCACGGGTGTATCTCACCCGTCGTGACCAGCTCAAGTAAGTACCCGGTCCATCAAGCTTCAGATCGATGGTCGGAAGCTCTAACTTCTTTGATGGTCTTGTCGCGCTCTCATTAGCTGATAACTTCATCAACTTCATCAAAGTTGACACATCTGCGGGGTTCAACTTCTTAATGATCCCCTCCATCGATCAGGCTTCAGATCCAACACTTATTCACCTTTTCTTCAAACCCTTGTTGTGCGAAGTGAAATTTTCGGCAGCACTTCTGCTGCACAACAAGAGTAAGATCTCAACAAAAATTCTCGTTTCTCAGAGGAAACAAGAATCGGAAGTGATATATCTCATCTCCATAAGATATATACTCTTCCTCTCATCAGTTTGAGGACTGAAATGTTGAGGGAATCCATGCCAAACTCTAGGTTCGACAGGGTGCACAGTCAGCGGGCGAGGGGTTCGAACAGGGGCAGCAAGGTGGCAGCGGGGTTTAACAGGGGCAGCGGGGTGGTAGCGGGGTTGAGGGGTTCGGCCAGGTGGGGTAAGGGGAAGGGGGGTGTTCGGCCAGGAGGGGTAAGGGGAAGGGGGGCGGCGGCAAAACAGAAGAGGGAGGGTTCGGCGGCAAAACAGAAGGGGGGTTGCAGCGGCAAAATAGAAGGGGGGTTGCAGCGGCAAAACAGAGGAGTGGGAGGGGGGAGCCGGCGGCAAAACAGAGAGGGGATGGAGGAAGGGGGGCGATGGCTAGGGTTGGCGGCTAGGATCTGATACCATGTAGAAGTTGAGAAACCCTAATCTTATTGATAAGATAACATGGGCTTATATAAGCCCTACAAAACACATCTTACAAATAACCCCTTGCATAATATAAATATGTCAAACATTTAACATGAAAACTACTATCATGATTGAAACTATGCTTCCCCCTTGCATCATTACTCCTTCATGCATGAAACCTCATGACAGGAATAAATTACACTTTTTAGTGTGAATTTTTTTCTCATATACAGGCATCCAACACAAGATGTACTTAAAGAATAGATAACACATGAGATTAGATCTGGGAAAATCAGTAAAATTTAAAAGTTCCATTTCTACTATATATAGCACAATTATACTCTTGTACTTAAATTTTCCCAAGAAGGCGTTGTCAAACAGGAAACAAGTTCGCAAATCTATCAAATTAACAAACCTCGTCAAATTTCTGACTCATATCTGGTGGGCTGACAACAAGGTAGGCATATGCCATCATTTCCAATGGCCAGCCAGTGATCTGCAAAGGAAACCTTTGAGGCCTGCCAAGGTTGAAAAATAATTAATAAGTTTTTCAAGAACTTAAGTTTCCTTCAAGATCATAATAAAGTATCAAATATATAGTACCATCATATCGTTCTATCATCACTTTAAGAATTAAAAATTAGATTTTTTTTTCAGTTTACATGAATTTACTATTTTATACAGTAGAAGAACCCGTAAGAAAACATTTTAGAAATTATTAAAAGGGATGTTATCATAATCTACTTTATGATCATGAATTACAAAGTTTGAAATTTCTTTTCAAGATTTTCATCCTTGTGTACCTCCTCCATTTGGGTTGCCATAGTATGCCAGTATAGTAAAATACTGATACTGCAAAATTTTCTATAACATATGAATCAGATAAATTACATGAGTAAGCATGTTGTCATTTCCACTCATAATCAGGATCTAGAAGTCTGATTCTGAAGGAGGCATTTGAAGTCTATGCTGAAACAATTGGATGCACAAAATAGTATATCTGCATTCATCTTCTTTGATAATGAAAAATATTGGCAGCACTTTATTTTTCTAAAATAAGTCAAATGAGAGGAACTCAAAGAGGCATTGAGCTAGTATTAATTAATTATATCTTTTCAAGGAATAAGATTGCAAGATTTAAAATAATGTCGCAAGAATGCATATCTTTAATATCCGACAAAAAGATCCTAATGGCAGGGTAGATTTGAATAGCATAAATTTTTTTAAAAAAGATTAAGGCTAGGTTTGATAGGGGGTTTGAGGAAAGAAAGTGAGGTAAGGTGAGTTGCAATGAGGTGAATGGATGGACGTCTCTCCTAGTCTTGAGTGAGAGTGAGGGGAGGTGGATCTTTTAATGGTTCACTTTCTCTCTCCTCTTGTGTCCTATTTTTCTCCCTCTAGATTTCTGGTTCATTTTACATTCCTTATCTCACCTCACCTCACCTCACCTCACCTCACCTTCTGAAAACCCCCTACCAATGAAGATTTTTAGTTTTGTCCCTCACCTTCCCATGCTTCCCCTCCTACCAAACTAAAGCCTAAAACCACAGCCCTTGGTAAAATTATACACCATCTACAAGATTCTTGTGCAGAACTCATTCAGGCACCAATTGCACAAGAATGGTTTTGCAAGTGTCTAAGGAATATGGAAGTTTAATTTCAGAGGGGATAATTGGACCAAGGTCGAATACATAGACATTTTCTAGCACATGAAAGCTTTCCTCTTCAGTTTTCACATGCAGTTCAATACATCTAGTACAATTAATTCTATATATAGCAAACAGTGATTTTCTAGAGAATGCTTTGATCATTTTGTATGACATTGGTTTTGTGGTAGATAATTTTCTAGACTTTCATGTTCTTAATTAGGCACTAAATTAAGCTCAGCGTACAGCTGTAATTCTATGGAAAGTTTAGAACTCACGATGACAAACCATGCTTTTGCAAGGCTTCTAGCTTCTCTTTATAGCATTTGTCAGATTTATCAAGAGACATAGACAACTCAACCGAATCGTTGGGATTCGTACCCTCCTTCGGAACAAAACCATATGAAAGCAATAGTTCTCCATTTGATTTCTTTCCATAAGAGATAAACACCTGTAAAAATAGAGCAACGTGTAAAAGAAGAGCACAGAATCATTATGCTCAGAGTTTAAGACAATGGCTGACAAATATAAAATAAAGGACAACGTAAGCTTTGGGAATTATGTTTTACAGTTACCAGTGTCCTAAATAATATAAGTTCATTCAAAAATTTATTTCCTTATTTGCAAGCCACATTTATTATTATCAGCATCTCTCTCACATTTACAAAATCTGAACTGCATAAAACTAATGCCATAGTGATGCAGAATGCAGGCATAGCGATCTGTTGAGTTCGATTATTTGGGTGAAAATAAAAAATAATAAAAATGGAAATTGTGCTCTTCATTTAAGAATAAAAAATATACAAATGTGGGCCTCACACCGGGCACCTCACATGCCTAATACCAAACATTCTTCTCTCCTTCCCTCAAATGAAAAGCACATCATTATTTACAGAAGTAAAAAAATCCTAATCCTAACTGATGGATAATATCAAATCACACATCCAAACAAATAGCAGATTCATTCCTAACTAAACAACAAACTCAAGTCTAAATCTCAACTAAAAAAATTAAATTTTTTAGAAAAAATCCTAATGTGATCTTCATCAAATCTTTTGCAAGACTCAAATCTGAATCTGTCCCGCATCAACGGAGTTACTCATTGTGAATTGAAGTCGCAGATATTTTGGTGCCTTATGTAAGGTTTGGCCTAAGTTCAGGAATTTAGCCGCTGTTTAACCTTAAAATAAAGTCTCAGAGTTCATTTCTTTCTGCACACCCTTCCAGTTAAATCCTGATAAATATTATATTACTGATAACTGGACTAAGAATAGTATATATTCTTTTAATTCCTCCATCATTTCTAGTTGTTTGGGATGCAAGTGCCCTCATGTCAATATGATTAGGTGAAAAATGCGGTCTCAAAGGGTATAGCACCTATTCAGATTAAGCTTTTGTATCAGATTATATGTGAAGGAGAAGCTTCCTGAAAGAATGTTATGAAGAGAAAAGTTGTGTTGAGAGAGTTGTTTATTCCTTATTGTTTAGTGCCACATTGGTTAGGAACATACTCTTTTGTTTCTCTAAATACTATAAATAACATCCAAGAGAAAACTAATGATCTCTCTAGTGTTTTTATATCATGGTATCAGAGCTGCCCTCTCTTCTCTCTCCTCTCTCCAATTTTCTAAACTCTAGCCGCCACTTTCCACCCCTCTCAAATCCTAGCCGCCACCTCCCAAACCCTAGCTGTCACCTTCTATCCCTCTCAAACCCTAGCCGCCACCCACCAACATCAAACTCTAATCCTTTGCCCTCAGCCGCCACTACTTCCGACCACATACTGTTACATGGCTACTGTTCATGCGTGGGTACTGTTCATCGGCGATACTATTCATCCACCCCAGATCAGATCCAGCCGGAACGTCTTCTCTCATGTTGACTTCGACCTCCAAATTCAGTAATCCCTACTTCCTTGTTCATTAACCCTCAACTTTGGCGCAAAATAAAAGAAACTTTTCGGATCTGTACACCCTAGATCCGAAACAGTGAAAAAATGTGTTAAGCTAATCATTTGGCTTAATCAATTAAACATTCATAAATCTTGAGCTAATCATTCAACTTACTAACTATCTTCATAAATCTTCAGCTAATCATTTAGCTTAACCAATTAGATCTTTCTAGATCTTAAGCTAATCATTTAGCTTCATCTTACGATCTTACAATCAGTCGTTAATAATCTTTTTGAGATAAGCGATATGTCATTCTCTCGAAAGACCAACTTTGCAAGATAGTTTTACTTGGTGAATTGATTACTTGTGATGGTTAGTTGTTGTGACTTGATTACTTGGTGTGATTACTTGTTGCTGATTTGTTTGTTGAAAATTAATATATTTTTGGGTGAGGTTGATAGTTATTTGCTAGGAGATTACTAATTGAAGAATCTTATTTGCAGTGTTGATAGCATCCTCCGGTGATTCTGCTATTTCGGTGGATGAGAGAGTTGAGATGAAGACCCGCACAGAGGTGCTCTCCAGCAAGATCACTGATCAGAAATTGAATGGGTCCAATTACCTACTTTGGAAGCAACTTGTCTGAGTTTATGTTTCAGATAGGAGAAAGGATCATCTTATAGATGACCCTTGTTGACATATTAGTATAGTTAAGGGGCTTATATGTAAGATGTGTTTTGTAGGGCTTATATAAGCTCATATTATCTTATCAATGAGATTAGGGTTTCTATTAACAATTTGGTATCAGAGCACAAAAACCCTAGCCGCCAAAAACCCACCCCCTCTTCCGCCTCCCCCCATTCCGGATTCCCCCCACCACCCCGCAAACCTCCCCCTCACCGACTGCAGACCCCCACCCCCCCGACCCCCCCTGTTCCGCCTGCAGACCCCCATGTTCCGCCTGCAGACCCCCTCCCGATCCCCCCTGTTCCGCCTGTAGACCCCCCCTGTTCCGCCTACAGACCCCCTCCCGATCCCCCTATTCCGCCTGCAGACCCCCCCAGAACCCCCCCCCC
>BQKN01062840.1:72423-109042 GCA_022839385.1 Asparagus kiusianus | reverse complement strand
CCCCCCCCCCCCCCCCCCCCCGATCTCCTGCAGATCCCTGCAAACCCTCTCCTCTTTCGACCTCCCCTCCGACCCCGAAATCCCCCCACCATCACTCTTGATCGACCCCCCTTGCACCGTGTCGAACCTCGAGTTTGACATGGATTCTCTCGACTCAGTCCTCGAACTAATAACAGGAAGAGTATATATCTCACGTCGATGAGATATATAACTGTTTTTTGTTCTTGTTTCTTCTGAGAAACGAGAATTTGTTTACGATCCTACTCTTGTTGTGCAGCAGAGGTGCTGTCGAAATTTTCACTGCACACAACAAGGGTCGGAAGAGTAGGTGACCAGGTGTTGGGTCTGAAGCCTGTTCGATGGAGGAGATCATCAAGAAGTTGAACCCTGTGGAGGTGTCAACTTTGATGAAGTTGATGAAGTTGTCGGCTGATGAAAGCGCGACAAGACCATCGAAGAAGTTGGAGCTTCCGACCATCGATCTGAAGCTTGATGGACCGAGTACCTACCTGAGTTGGTCACGGCGGGTGAGATACACCTTTGCAGGGAGGAACCTGGAGGGTTACTGGACCGGAGAGAAAACAGAACCGGATGAGGACTTGGGAGGACAAGATGAGTGGAAGTCCACTCATATGTTGGTGTATATCTGGCTTCTTAACTCGTTGGTCCCGACGATCGCCACCACGGTGGATGGCATTAAGAAGGTGAAGGATGTCTGGGAGAAGTTGAGGAGGACATATGATGGAGTGGGGAATAACCTGAGGGTGTTTCAGATTAAAGGAGAGATCGACGCCACAGTCCAGGGAGAGAGGACTGTACAGGAATATGCTACAGAGCTGGAGCACCTGTGGCTGGATTATGATCATTTTTTCCCCCTGGGCTAGCTGCAAGGACCCGGGATGTAAAGAGCGGGAGGCTTTTCTACAGGAGAGGACTATGGTGTTTCTCAAGGGATTGACATCAGAGTTCGCTCAGCGAATTGCATTACTGCTAGCTCAGCCGAAAATTCCCACGCTTGAGGAGGCTGTCTCGGCTATGATCCAAGAGGAGACTCGCATTAGGCTACAGGCGGGGACAGGTGGACTTCCTGTGGTGAAGTCAGCATTGGCAGCATCTAGCAATACTGGATCCAGGGGAGAGACTCGGCAGTGCTACAACTGCGGTGAAGTAGGTCATCTAAGGCATGCTTGCACCAAGCCACCAAAGGAAGGAGATTCGGGTGGATGTGAACAGTTCGGAGGGCGTGGTCGTGACCGTGGGGGTCGACGAGGAAGGGGAGCAGGCAACCGGGCGAATCTGATGGTAGCAGAAGGAGGAGAAGAAGCTGAGGTGATCTTTACTGAGGAGGATCAGGCGCTCCTGACGATACTCAGGAGGAAGCAGAAAGTAACGGGGGATGGAGATAGGAGGAGTGAGACAGAGGAGGCATCCACATCATTCTTCGCCAGAGGCAACACTGCTACCTATGCTCATCCGACCAAAGGTACTGATGACATACATGCTCTTGTTTCTATGTCTCCCGACAGATCATCAGAATGGATAGTCGATTCTGGTGCATCTTGACATGTGACAGGTAATGCTAGTGAGTTCTCATCATATACTCACCTAGCATCGCCTGATAATATTCAAACAGCTGATGGTACATTTTAGCCAGTGGTTGGTAAGGGTACAGTCGATTGTACAGGTTCTGTAACTTTGTCCAATGTTTTGCATGCTCCTTCCTTTCCAGTCAATCTTTTGTCTATTAGTGCTATCATTCTCCAACTAAAATGTATTGTTTTTTTGATATTCCCAAGGCGATCTTCCAGGAGAAGGGGACAGGACAGAGACTTGGGACTGACACATGGCGTAGTGGACTGTGGTATCTGGATCGTGAAGGGCTGGATTCAGCATTGGTATCAATGATAGAGAGAGCAGAAGTAGGATCTGAGATGAGTGCTGAGAGTGTGTTGATGCTTCATCATCAGCGTTTGGGACACTTATCCTTTAGTGTTTTAAGTAGGTTGTATCCATCTCTATTTGAGAAAGCAAATAAGCAGAACCTTGTGTGTGATGCATGTGAGTTTGGAAAGCTTACTAGAAGTTCTTATGTAAGTTCTGGTCATAGGAGTTCTAGTGCATTCGAACTGATACATTCAGATGTCTGGGGGCCTTGTTCTACAAGTTCTATGAATGGATACAAGTATTTTGTTACCTTTATTGATTGTTTCTCCCGTGTTACTTGGTTGTACCTGATGAAAAATAAGAGTGAAGTGTTTGGTTGCTTTCAAAACTTTCATAGGTATGCTCAGACTCAATACGACGCTGTGGTGAAGGTATTAAGATCTGATAATGGGACGGAGTATACTAACAAAGCGTTTGGGGAATATTTGTCTGCTCATGGAATACAACACCAGACTACGTGTCCATACACACCAGCTCAAAATGGAGTAGCGGAAAGAAAGAATAGACATCTTTTAGAGGTTGCTAGAAGTATGATGATCTCCATGAATGTCCCAGAAATATTATGGGGGCAAGCAGTGTTGACCGCAGTAGCACTAATTAACAGAATGCCCTCGAGAGTGCTGGATTGGAAGTCTCCGTGTGAGTCGTTGAAGGGAGATAATGATGGGCTTCTTCCACTCAAGGTGTTTGGCTGTGTGTGCTTTGTGAAAAACAGGCCATCCGTCGGGAAGCTTGCCCCTAGAGCGGTGAAATGCATTTTTGTGGGATATTCTGCTACTCAGAAGGGATATGTTTGCTGGAGCCCGGTGAAGAAAAGGTTGTTTGTGAGCATGGATGTGCACTTTCGAGAACTCGAGCCATATTACACCCGGAAGGTAACTTCATCCGTTGATAACTCGCCTAATACTGGAAGTATGAGACGAGAGGAGGAGAATGGTGAGAGATTGGTGAATGTGGAGAAATCAATGTCTGAGAATGGTGAGAGATCAGAAAAATCAATTTCTGTAACGATTCCTAGGGATGGAGACTTGGTTGAGGAGCAGAAGAATGAAGAAGAAGAGGAGAATGAGACAAGAGGTGTTAGGCCCACGGCTCAGGGGGAACTACTTACCTATAGTAGGAAGGGGAAACAAATTGCGGGAACAGTACCTACAGTGTCACTAGTGCCAAGTCTCTTACCAACACCTGCCCCGACTCCTGAGACACCTACACCACTACCGGATTCCTCCCAAGGTGATTCCATTTCTCTTCCTACTCCTCTCACACCAATATCTGTACGGAGGACTACTCGCAGTAATGCGGGAAATCCTCCCGATAGATATGGTTGGGATCTTGCCTAATTTGTATTATATTCTAATATACACCCTGCACATGGAGCATTCATTGCATCACTGGACTCTGTTACTATACCTAACAATTGGCAGGTTGCAAAGAAGGATCAGAAATGGAAAGCTGCTATGTACGAAGAGCTAGGGGCCCTTGAGAAGAACCGCACTTGGGAGTTAGTAAAACTACCAAAAGGGAAGAGAGCAGTTGGATGCAAATAGGTCTTCACTGTGAAGCAGAATCCAGATGGACAGGTTGAGCGCTACAAAGCTTGTCTGGTGGTAAAAGGATATAGTCAGACATATGGCATCGACTATGATTAGACTTTTGCACCAGTGACGAAGATGAGCACTGTTCGGACCTTGATCTCTCTGACAGTAAATGGTGGATGGAAGCTACACCAATTAGATGTGAAGAATGCATTTCTTCATGGAGATCTGGTGAAAGAGGTATACATGAAAATTCCGCCAGGATTCGACACAGAACAGACAGTGGGCAAGGTCTGCAGATTGAAGAAGTCTTTATACGACCTGAAGCAATCTCCTCGTGCTTGATTTGACAGATTTAGGTGGGCTATGATAGGTATGGGATACTGGCAGATTAACACCGATCATACCGTGTTCTTTCGACGAAATGAAGGACACATCACCATGCTTGCGGTATATGTAGATGATATGATTATTACAAGGGATGATGAGAAGGAGATTGCCTAACTCAAAGTGAGACTGGGTAAGGAATTCGAGGTGAAAGATCTTGGCTTGCTTCGATACTTTTTTGAAATAGAGATAGCTCGAGGAGCGGAGGGGATTGTCCTATCCCAGAGAAAGTATGCACTGGATCTTCTCAAAGAGACAGGGATGTTAGGGTGTAAACCTGCAACTACACCGATCGATCAGAAGTTCAAGCTGGGTGCTGAAGCTGGAGAACCAGTTGATCGCGACAGATACCAAAGGCTGGTGGGCAGGTTGATTTATCTGAGTCACACACGTCCCGATATCTCTTTTGCAGTAAGCGTGGTGAGCCGCTACATGCATGATCCAAGGAAGGGTCATATGGACGCTGTGTACCAGATTCTGAGATATTTGAAGAGTACACCCGGAAAAGGGCTAATATTCAGAAAGAATGGACATGTGAGCATTGATGGTTACTGCGACTCTGATTGGGCTAGTTATGCTAATGATAGGAGGTCCACCTCAGGATATTGCATCTTTATAGGAGGCAACTTGGTCTCGTGAAAGAGCAAGAAGCAGTCAGTAGTGGCGAGATCAACAGCTGAAGCAGAGTATAGAGCTATGTCCTTAGGAGTTGCGGAGTTGTTGTGGTTGAAGAGTATGCTGGTGGAGCTGAAGCTGGACCAAGGAGCAAAGATGAAACTGTAGTGTGATAACAAGTCAGCCATCAGTATCGCCAATAACCCGGTGCAGCATGATAGAACCAAACACATCGAGATCGATAGGTTCTTCATCAAAGAGAAGTTGGACAGTGGACTACTAGAGTTAAGTCATGTTTCAACTAAAGACTAGGCAGCAGATTGTCTGACTAAGGGACTTAGCTCAGTAGATATGATTAGAGGATGTGACAAGATGGGCTTAGTGGATATCTTTCGCCCATCTTGAGGAGGAGTGTTGATATATTAGTATAGTTAAGGGGCTTATATGTAAGATGTGTTTTGTAGGGCTTATATAAGCCCATGTTATCTTATCAATGAGATTAGGGTTTCTATTAACAATTACCCTCCATGCCAGTTACTGCCTCTTGGAAGCTGGATGACACTAGTCTACTTCATCTAATTTGGAATAACATGGAATCATAGGTCCTTCAGTTAGCAATTCACTATAATACAATGAAATAGGCATGGAAGTTCTTGAAGCAATTGTAAATGCCGTGGACAAGCTAATCGGGTGTATGACGTCATGCAAGAGTTACTTCAGAGCAAGATGGACGAGCACAGTCAGACGTTTAAGAAGCATTATGACAGCTTCAATCGCCTCGCAGAGGAGTTAAGACAAATTTTTCCCATTACGATGAACGTTCATAAGATGCAAACCCAGTAGGACCAACTGATGGTATTCACCTTCATTAGTTCTCTTTCACGGTATTATGATTTAGCATGAGCACAGATTATTGGGAGCTTTACTATACATTCCTTAGCAGAGACATTATTTTTTGAGATCAACTGATGGTATTCACCTTCATTAGTTCTCTTTCACGGTATTATGATTCAGCATGAGCATAGATTATTGGGAGCTTTACTATACGTTCCTTAGCAGAGACATTATTTTTTGAGATCAGCAGTGCAGGCAGCTCACATAAGTACCACAACAGAGTTTGCCAACAAGTTTGCTCTCCCCACAGAGTAGACAGTCGAGAGGTTAGTCATGATGGAGGCCGCTTTGGTGGATGTAGGACTCTTTAGAGTATATGGGAGACGAAGTGATAATCCACGAGGAGTTATAAGGGAGGGTTCATCTGATTCCTCTATTATTGTAAGGAACCAGATCACATTAAATTTCATTGTCCTTAGCTATAGGGAAAACAACCTCAGAGTGCACATGTGACTACACATGAGAGTCCCATAGATGATGATACATGTCGCAAGCTTGAGAAATTTCAGCTACAGTTATTCTAACAATTCCAAAAGACACAATCATCTCCTGCTACAGTTACACTTGCCTAGTTAGGTAAACTCACTGTTTATCTTACATCGTCATCGTCTCATACTTAGGTTATAGATTTAGGGGCAACTGATCATATGACTGGGAACCAAAATATATTATCCTCCTAAACACCTACGACCTCATTTTCTCTGTCTTTAGAGTTTCTATGCTAAGGTTAAAAATCAGGTTTATAATACCATTAAAACTTTAAGAACATATAACGTCAAAGATTATTTTGATAGCTCCTTCACAAAATATTAGAAGACAATGAAATTTTACATCAGCCATTTAGTACTTACACACCTCAACAAAATGAGGTGGCTAAGCACAATAACAAGCACTTGCTAGAAATTGTGAAGACCTTAATATTCCATCGTCAAGTTCCAAAATAGTTTAAGGGAGATGCCATTTTGACAGCTTGCTACCTAATCAATAGCTTACCCTCATCTGTCTTACAGAACAAAACTCTGACCTCTCTCTTATATCCAACTGAAGATGATTTTTATTTACCTCCTAAAATCTTTGGGTCTCTATGTTTTATTCACAATCACAGTTCTTAACGACCGAAATTAGATTCAAAATCTTTTGGGGTATTTTTCTTAGATATTCTAAGACTCAAAAGGGTACATATATTGATGTCCCTTCTTGAATTAGTAAAATTTTTCAGCCGATGTTACCTTCTTTGAGAATAAACCAGGACATGTTGTCCTTGATAAATGCTTAAACCCTCCCAATGACAATGACTACATTATAGTTCGGGAAATCACTATCAATGTTCTTTCCAAGACTGATGTACAACCTGGTCTACCATCTAAGTTTGTGAAACCAGTTTAGGTTTATACAAGATGTACTACTTCACAACCTGAGCCATCGTCCAAATCCACCCAAGAGCCTGATATACTAGCAAGTCAAAATGTGCTCGTACAGCTAAGTGCTCAGCCTAGTAATGATCTTCTCATTGCCCCTTGAAAAAGTTAGAAAGCTTATTCTCGGAGTTCTCAATATCCTCATAAACAATACACACTATGTTTCTTTATCTCCATCACATTACTATTTCATATCTTTTTTGGATTCTTATTGGGTTTCCAAGAATTTGTCAGAAGCTCTAACCCAGGTTGGACGACGGCAATGCAAGAAGAGATGATGGCTTTAGAGCGAAATGAGACTTGGGATGTTCGACGGCAATGCAAGAATTTGTCAGAAGCTCTAACCCAGGGAAGAAAGCGGTTGGCTGCAAATGAGTGTATGTTGTAAAAGTAAATCTAGATGGCTCTCTCACCTCAAAGCTCAACTAGCTGCAAAGGGATATTAATAGATCTATGGCCTTAATTATATCGATACCTTCTCTTTCGTAGCTAAGATGTTTGTCCGCATTCTTATTTTGCTTGCTGCTAATTATCATTGGTCACTACATCAGTTGGATATTAAAAATATATTCCTTAATGGCACTCTTGATGAGAAAGTTTATACGGAGCAATTACTAGGTTTTGTTGCTCAGAGGGAGTGTGAGTGTGGCAAGGTTTGCAAGTTAAAAAAAAAGCCCTCTACGATTTGAAGCAATGTCCGAGGACTTGGTTCAGATATTTTGCAACGGTTTTCTGGACCTTCGGTCTTCATCAAGCTCAGAAAAACCACTCGGTTTTCTAGAGATTTTATGGTAGGAAGCAGATCATTTTGAGTGTACATGTTGACGACATTGTAATCAGTGGCGACCATGCATAAGGCATTAGTCATTTGAAGAAGTATCTATAGCAACAATTTCAAACAAAGGTCCTTGAATCCTTCAATTATATTCTAGGTGTCGAGGTGGCTAGATCGAAGAAGGGAATTCTCTTATCTCAGAGAAAGTATGTGCTTGATATGTTGCTAAATGCTAGGATATTAGAATGCAAGGGCATTGACTTGCCTATATATGACAAGACAAACTACTACCAACTCAGAGAGAGTTACTAAAGCATACTGAAAAATATAGATAACTTGTAGGGAAACTAAACTATCCAACAGTCATGAGACCAGATATTGTATTTTCCATTAGTGTAGTTAGTTTCTCTCGGCACCTAGAAAACCTTATACGGAAGCTATGAAGAGGATTCTTTTGTATCTCAAGAAAACTCAAGGAAATAGAGTACTCTATTCAGATAGGGATCACACCAGTTGTAGGATTCTCATATGCAGATTGGACAGATCAGACGGTCAACTACTAGATATTGTGTTTCTTGAAGAAAATCTAATATTATGGAAGAATAAGAAACAGAGTATAGCCTCTCGATCTACAGCTGAGTCTAAGTATGACGAATTTGACTTGCGAGCTGATATGGGTTAGAAATATATTAACAGAGATTGGTTATCCACTGGAGTATCCTATGAGCTTGTATGGAGATAACAAGACCGCCATTCACATAGCTAAGAATCCAGTGTTTCATGAAATGATAAAACATATAAAGATTTGAGCGTTACTTGATTCGTAAGAAAATGGAGAAGGGAATCATTAGAGCCAAGCATATATAATCAGAACATCAACTTGTAGATATTCTCACAAAACTTCTTGGGTGAACACGAGTGAATTTTATTTATAATAAGCTGGACATATATGATATGTATGCTCAGCTTGAGGGTGAGTTCTGAGGTGTTTATTTCTTATTATTTGGTTCCACATTGATTAGCAACAAACTCTTTTGTTTCTCTAATCACTACAAATAACATCCAAAAGAGAGCTAATGATCTCTTTAGGGTTTTCACATTAACAAGTTGAATAATGGCATTTCATATAACAGGTAAAATAGCAAAGAAACCTCTATCCACCAATACATAGAAAGAATATATGTCGAAATAATTTCTAAACCCAATTGACTATCAACACACAACTTCATCAATACAGAGAGTGATAGTGCAACGAACCCAAGTTACACGAAAACGGGTTCGAGTGCAGTTAGAGGAACGAGAACAGAAAATAAATTTGTAAAATGTAGGGTACGGGGACACGGCTACACATATATGTATATATGATAATAATTTACATTAGATCAGTATTAGTTTTTCATTTCACGAGCTATGAAATCATACTCCTGTAACAATTATATGTTTCTTTTTAACATAGATCGATAAATTAGAAAATTGCTCGTCTTTTAACTTGATATTCCAGAGAGCCTTTATATTCATAGTTTGAACTAGGTACAGGCTAAAATGAATTCAACTTATGTCCAACGATTTCAAAGATTGCATTTGAAGTGTAAGACATACATCCAAGAAGTGAAGTGTAAGACATACATCCAAGAAGTATATAAGTGTTTTAAATTAAGACATGTATTGTGTAATTGAGTACAAATTCGACTAAGTGTCCACAATATCGAACGAGCTCCACTGAAGTTCCCATGTTGGGTACAGGTACGACATGGGTATTGCTCCAAATAGAAGTCCCAAGCAACATAGCAAAGAGCTATTTACTTGTTTTTCAAATTTGATAAGAGACAAAAAGAGAAAATTTGTTCAGTGTTCCTAAGAGGATGCGCAATATCGAAGGAGTGTCCACTGAAGTTCCCATGTTGGATACGGGCACGACATGGGTATTGCTCCAAATAGAAGTACCCAAGCAACATAGCAAAGAGCTATTTACTTGTTTTTCAAATTTGATACGAGTGCAAAAGGGAAAATTTGTTCAGTTTTCCTAAGAGGATGCGCAATATCGAAGGAGTGTCAACTGAAGTTCCCATGTTGGGTACGGGTACGACATGGGTATTGCTCCAAATAGAAGTACCCAAGCAAACTTAGCAAAGAGCTATTTACTTGTTTTTCAAATTTGATAAGAGTCCAAAAGGGAAAAATTGTTCAGTGTTCCTAAGAGGATGGTTTGGAATTTTAATCCACAATAGAATTACAAGTATGACCCAACATTTAAATATTCTGTAAGAAGAAAAAGAAAAGGAGTATGCACATGAAAATTGCTCCTGCAAGATAGCTATATTCTAAAAAAATTCGTTTCTACACCATCATTGTTGATAGCATATGATTTCCACTTACAACTAAGTAAAATAAACAGGGAATTACCTGCTCACCTGGTTGATAAGACCTGTCAGTTGTAAAAACTACCCCCATTGATGACTTGTCAAAGTCCAAAAATGTCTCCACCTAGACGACATAGTTGAGATATATCTGATCAAAGCTTCTATTGATGAAAAAGGAAACAAGTTCCGACAAACTTAGGTTAGAGTATAATTTGTCAGTATACTAGATCACAAGAGATTTTGAATAAAATAGGAATGAAGAGCTATATAAAAAATGTGTTTCTAACAAATTATGAAATCATATTTACTACTTCAAAGTAACATTTTTCAGAAAAGGTTGTGATAAGAACTCTTAAGGGATTAAGTTAATTTCATAAGTTCAGGGTGTCATGAAGAAAACCAAATGAACTTGTCATACAAAAGGACGTTATCTGGTTTTCCTGATAGAACTCGATTTGCTCGTAAATCGCACAAAATAAGTTAACCTTGGTGTAACTTACCAAAGTAATCATTAATTTGGTTTTCCTGATAAAGCATATTTCAAAGTAACTAGAGGTAAAACCTTCTGAAGGGAAGCATATTTAATTCAAGAGGGGATATGCAATTTATAAAAAGCAAAATGAGTATATATGCTGGAATCTTCATGTTACGCAAGTCTGATAAATAAATTTATATCTGAAAAAAGTTCTGATTATAATTCAATTAAACAATAACATCCTTGGTGAGGCAATAACAGAGAACGAAGATTGATCAGCGATTAGAACTCCGAAAAGAAAACAAGATATGATCTGAAATTGCGTTGAATTGAATTACTTTCTGTACCCTTTATACAGTTGCATATTTATGAACCACTGAATTCATACGTTTTGAATTACCATAGATTTCTTCTCATATTCAATATGAAAAGCAGACTTTGATCCTCAATTCTTAAGAAAATTAGTTAAAAAAAAGGAGTACCTCAGAGCTATGGTTTAGCATATCTGCCCAAGGAATTAATGCCACTTTTCCATCCATCGATGGCAGACGGACCTGTATGTCAAAGATCATAATCCATCAATATTCTATTTCTATTTCTTTTTTCAGATAATATATTCACAATAAGAACATGAGACGGTATAAAAAAACCAATCTACAGTAAATTTAATGCAAAAATAATCTGAAATTGGTAGCTCTGGATAGCAGCAGGAATCAGCAAGGATGTTTACTTACCAAACGAGAGAAGAGAATGCCAAAGGACCATCTGAAAGTCTCCATGTTAAATACCTGAAAATAGGACACAGGTTACTGCTAGTACTTTTCATCTGAGTACAATCTTCTACCAGAAAGAAAACATACAATCTCTTTTGTTTTATTTTTCTTTAGTGCTGAAGAAGCCTCAAACCATAAGTGAAAAAATTGGAAGATTAAAGTTGAAGATCAATAGGATTAATTGGTCTCAGAACTCAAAATCTCGGACACGTTATTTTAATTGACATAGGAGTGGCCTCATAAGGTTTCAGTCTATCTATCAACAGCAAGAAGAACAAGAACAACAATAGTACCTCTTCAGGAAACAACTCAGGGTACTTGGAGAATATTTTTATTTTCAAGTCATTGTACCTACAAGCAAATTGAAATTAGGAAGCTTACTCAAGAGGAACTATAGAAATCCACCATATGTATTAATGTGAATGAAGCTAAAATTTATACAAAACAGAAACAGATAAAAATCTTGTAAACTTCGATGAAAATAAAAGAAATTCAGGAATTGTGTTTATTACGTTCCAGTTACATCAGTAATCCTTTCAATTGCTCTTTCTCTGATCTGTGAAGCTGCTAGATACTGGTCTAATTCTGAGCGAGTCCTGCAATGATACATGAAGACTGTAGAGAAGAATCTGAGAGCAGACCCTTGATGGGAAAAGGAAAAGTTCAATACTACTGCCACATTCATGACTCAATGTCCTCGTTTAATTTCAAATTCAAAGAAGATGGCTACAATTTGGTTACCAGTATAAAAGTGAGTAAGGTTGGCGAGGCAAGGCTGAGATATATCTACTCCATCTTGAAGATTTCATGAGACTAGCTTCACTGATTAGGCAAGTGGCGAGCAACGGCCAATCTGGTACAGAATATCTCCTCATGACATTTCCTGCTTCTGCACAGCTCCATTCCTGAAACCCAAAATTAACTGAAGTCAAAAGGGGGGGAAATGGAGCAGCTATATTCATGATTGACAACATAACGAAAAGTTGCACTGATTCTGATAGGGAACAGAAGAGAGATTTGTTAAGATTGATAATTTGGATAAAAAATTAAAAAAAATACAGATATTATAATTGCGTTCTAAGTAAAAAAGAAAAAGATACAAATGTTGGCCTCACATCCAGGCACCTCATATGCCAACATCTCACATGCCTAATACTAGCTGCAATTTACATGCAAATTTCTCACAACTTCTTCCCAAATAAAAAACACAATCTTATTTATAGAAAAACTAAGATAAAAAAATCCTAATGAAATAAGATATAACATTAAATAACATCTAATTAAAGAAGATCGGAATCATCTGATAAGATCCTAACCAAAGGAAAAATATCAAATCATATAAAGACATAACTAATTTATCTAATCCTAGTTAAACTAAATTAGATCCAATCTTCATCATAGTATTTTTTATCAGATCTCAATTTTTCCTGATCAAATCTCCTCCTCGTTAAATTTGACGTCCTCGTCGAAAATGCTAAGAAATAATCATAAGCTTCTTGGGGTGTCATAAACAAAGCTTCGGATCGTGCTTTGACTATGGATCTAGTTTTGACGACTGCTCAAGGTTGTGAAATGGGTCTTTCTTTCTGGTGGAGAGAAGAAGATGGAGATGGATCCTTTGGCTTAACACCAATAGATAGGGAACAGAAGCATAACGATTTGTTGAGATTAATTATTTAGATAAAAAATAAAACACACAAATATTAGAATTGTGTTCTCATTAATAAAGAAAAAGGTAGAATTGCAGGCCTCACACCTAGGCACCTACGCGAGGACTTCTATCTGGAGGTGAGAAACCATCAAGGCTTGGCAGAACGATGGCATAATTCACGATGAAGAGCAATAAGGTACTGTTCAAGTGATGAACAGTACACTATTGCTGTTTGTCCTTGAACAGTACCCTGATTTTGGTGTTTTAGGGTTTCTTGCGGTACATTGACTTGATTTGGACATTGCGGATTCTTTTGGAGGGATTGATTGAGAATAATCATTGTTTTAAATATCCCCGACATGGCCCGATATATCCTTTTACAGGGCTTGCCGCAACCGATATGGTCTTTAAATATACTAAACCGCTTTTTGGCTATTTTGAGTGATAAATCCCCGATATGGCCGATATATTAGCCGATATGTGGACCAATATATCTTTTTATATAGCTTGTTGCAAAATAATATACCGTGCTTGGAATTTTTGGGCAAGATATCAAGATTTTCCTATTATATCAAAAATGACATTTAGCCCTAAAAAAAGCAGATCGAATGTTGCAACGTTGCTTTGCACTTTTGCACTTTTGTATGCTTAAATAATAATTGAGAAGAGAGGATTTTGTTAATAATTAGACTTCACACCTAGTGACCTCACACCAAGGACTTCACCCCCTAAAGACACGTCACATGTCAAACAAGCAACTCACATGCTCAAGATCATAACTCAATTTTTCATTAATCATCAGTATCTATTCCTCATAGAAGATTACATCTCTTATTTATAGCAAAAGAAAGCAGCTAAATACTTAAGAAAGCAAATAAAAATCCCAATCAAATCAAAATCTAACAAAACTAATGCAATCAAATAAAATTCTAACTAAACTAGAAAGAGATCTCAACATTAAATCCTAGAGAAATCCTAGCTAAAATAAAAGATTATGTGAAATAAAATCAAACATTACTAAGATTAAAATTATTCTAATAGATCTTAAAATCCTCTGATGGACTATCCACGATCGTCCTACATTATATCTCCCCTTGTTAGAGAAAACTCAACCTCGAGTTTTATAGTGGGAAAGTGTAATGTTTAACTTGAATGGTAAGAAAAATTTCCATCATAGATTCCAGGATCTTCAAGATGAGTTGTAAAACTCAATTGAGTTGGTGGTTGAGGGCCTGGAATAACAAACTCAATAATTAGAGTAAGCTGGGTGGAGAGCTTGCATTGCTATCGATCTTAAATTCGGGTTTTATGCTTGACTTGGTTACAGGCTTTGGAATTGATTCAAGCTTTGGATTTGGATCAACATTCGGCTCAACTTCTAGTTCCATCATCTGGCTCTTGTCCAGATTTGAGCTCAGGCTCGAACTTTAAATTAGTTTTCTGATGTGTTCAGCTTGTAGTTCAAGCTCAAGTTGTGTCTCTCGCTCTTGGACAGGATCTAAATTAACATTTTGCTCTGATTCTTCTTCTAGCTCAAATTTTGGCTCTGAGTCGATCTTCTTATTTGGGCTTCTTGTTATAGTCCAAACTTTAGCTCTGGATTGGATTTAAGTTTCGACTTTGGCTCTGGATTGGATTCAAGTTTCAACTATAAGGCCATATTTGGCTGGGGTTGAGGAACTCGTGTTGGCTTTGGTTAAGGTTTTAAAGAGAAATAATATCTTCTAGATGGACTACAAGAATACATCCTTGCTGTAAGAGATTTCATAGATTCCCATGAACGAATACCCGAATGACAATCAGAGACCACTACTTTTTGGCTTCTCTTGAGCCAACACTCAGTAATAAATACAATTCCAAATCGAATATATCATAGATAGAATATATATCTTCCATATTGCAAATCTAAATTTCAAAATCATAGGGCTCCTCACATCCATCAAATCCATAACCGAATTTAAGTGGATTGAAATCATACTATTGTGAAGGAGGTATCGGTACTTTACCCCTACAATTGTGCACCCTTCGGCTCTGATACCAAATGTTGGTAACAGGGCGAGTGTTTCGATTTGGAGCGAGAAATCATCGACGGCTTGGTGGAACGATGGCATAAGCCCTGACAAAGAGTAAGAAGGTTAATGTTCGCGTGATAAACAATGCATGATTGTGTAATCCGTGAATAGTACACTGATTTTGGGGTTTTAGGGTTTATTAGGGTACTTTGCTTTGAGTTGGATATTGCTGATTTTTTTAGAGGGAATGATCAATAATGATAATTGAAAAGAGAGGATTTTGATAATAACTAGATTTCACACCTTGGGGCCTTACACCCAAGGGCTTCACATCCCAAAGACACTTCACATGCCAAACAAGCAATCCACATGCTCAAGATCATTACTCAATTTTTTATTAATCATCAATGTCTATTACTTAAGAAAGATTTCATCTCATATTTATAGAAAAAGAAAACAACTAAACACTTAGGTATTGTTTGGCATGGATTAAGAGAAGAGGGTTAGTGAAAAGGATTAACCTAGTTAACCCATCAAAAGGGGTTAAAAATAATTAATTTCCATTTGAATTAGAAAGTTAAGATGAAGGTTAACAATTTTGTGTTTGGAAAATAAAAAAAAGGTTAAGGAGATTAATCCCTCTATTTAAAAAAAATACCAACTTTAACCTTGTAGAAAGTAGAACAATTTGCAAATAATTAGGTTTTCAAAATAAAAACTGCAAACTAATAACATGTATAATATCATCTCCGATAAGATGAGGAGCACTTAATTGATAAAGCACTCAAATTTAGAGGATCCATAATTATTGCTCTAATCAATATTCTCCACATCTCAGCAAGCATAGTCACACACATAAATCTCTGCAATTAATTTTCAACAGATACCAACAAAATACTTCAATGGAACAATGTATACATAAAATTTCTAGTCAATATTAAATTTTAAATACTAGATTTTCAAAAGTAATGAATCATTAAAAATATGACTATGTATATGTCACACTCATACACCTAGATCAATATATTTGGAATTCATGTATTAAATTAACAAAGTTTTTCAAATACAATTACATATTGTACATTTGCCAAATAAATGGGGATGAAAACAACACACATTTGAAGGAATCTTGACATAATCTATATATGTAACACTTGCACTATGAATTAATTGCAAAGATCCCAAAAATGGAATCGCACAAAAGTAATTATTCACAGGAAGCATATTAAGATAAGTTTTATTCTATCCAAAAATTCCTATCCACTTATATTCTAAATTAGTTACATGATTATTGTTAAAGATCCTCTTTTCTATTTTTTACTGCAGATACTCGTATAGAGGAGGCGGAACAATCTCTATTCTGCCTCTCCATACGGGTTACTAAACCCGCCCAACCACGGGTTAACTTCAGTTAATCTGTCTGTAAGGGTTTGTTAAATTATTTATTAATAATATTGTTTGGAGGGTTAATGAGGGGTTAAACCTCCTTAACCCCTGTCTTAAACCGTAGTCAAACGGGGGCTTAGGGTCTGTTTGTTTGCACGAAAGTAGCAAAGATGTAACTGAAGTAGAGAAAGTTTCTCCTACTTAAAGCAAAAAATTATGTTTGTTTCTCCGAAAAGACTATTTCAGCTACTTCCGTTACTTTCTACTTCATAATTGAGGAAGTTACATCTTTGATCTACTTCTTACTTCTAATAGTTACATCGATCCAAACGGGCCCTTAATGAAGCAAATAAAAATCCTAATCAAATCAAAACCTAACAAAACTAATGCAATCAAATAAAATCCTGACTAAACTAGAAAGAGATCTCAAAATCAAATCCTAGAGAAAATCTAACTAAAATAAAAGATTACATGAAATCAAATCATATATTGCTAAAAGAAAATTTATTCTAATAGATCTTAAAATCTTATGGTCTGCCCACGATCATCTTGCATTAGGTTCATTATTTTTATTGAGTCGATAAAAAAAATTATTGGAAGTAATCATAAAATATGTTCATAAGATTAGGACGAAGTATCAGATGTTATAGCAATTAGACACGTGGTATAAGAAGCTAGGACATAGTAACTGGTAAAAATAGGGGGAAAGCTTGGGATTTGATTAGGTCATTATAGTGGACAATATTTTGTACTAGGACAGTTTTGATAAATATTTAACAAATATGACTGTTTTGCTAAATATTTAGCAAAATAAATCTCTTTTTGGCATCGGTTTGCTGGGTAGGGGTTTCAAAACAGGCGGGACTAGTAATCTCGTGTGTTTAGTGACACTAACTGGTGCCTAAATAAGAATAAGAAAACCCATAGTCTCAGGGGTTTAACAGAGCCTTTGGCTTTTGTTGGCCTAACAAATACACGTGACTAGTAGTCTTGTGTATTTGTCGAGGCTATATAAGTCGTACTTGCACCCAAAAATTAGGGCATAGCCGTTTCTCTCAACCAACCCCTCTCCTGATCTCTCTCCCTAAAAAAACCCGATTTGGATCAACTCTCTCCTAATCTCTCTCCCTCAATCTCTCTCCCCATTCCATTCATCCTCTCCCACATCACCTCCTTCTCCCTCAATTTTTTCTCTCTCCTCTCAAAACCCAAACCAATGATCTGTCCAAAAGTTCACTCCGGCATTGTTGAGCTCTAATGCCGTCTAACATCTCCGACGCCGATGAATTTTAACACTTAATTAAGGTAATTTTGTATAATTTTCTCTCTATTTTTCAGTTACAAATGTAGTTTGGAAATAACTCTATATTTAGAATAATTTTTTTAATTTTGATAAACAATACGATTTGGTTAAATTTTGATAGATTAAATTTGATATAGAGGGTCTTTCAACTATGGTTTAACTAGAAATAAGATATATAAATTTTAATTTATGAATAATATAGATAATTTGAATATGTTGAATGTTAATATTTTAGTTCCAATGGCGAATACCGGTTATTTGCTTATTCAATGGGAAACCGAGCGTTGGAATGAATAATATGCCTATATATGATGAAGGATCTAGAAAAATATTCATGTTATCTAGAAATTACGACTTTGATGGAATGATGGAGCAAATATATAGAGTTACTAGAATTAATAATGCAGAGTATGCAACTAAAGTCTTCTGTAACAACTAAGGTCTTCTGTAATTATCCATTAAATGAAAAAAGATCAATTGTTGTAGAGATCACCAATGATCAAGAAATGAGTGACATGATACAACTTGTGGAAAATCAAATCTCAATCGAGTTGTTCATTGAAAATTTTTCAATATCCGGTATTGCCCAAGTTTCATATGCTCCTCGAGAGTTTCCCGCATGCTTGACTTAGAAAATAACTTGAGCGAATTCATTTCATCTCCACGTACCGTGGACTTAGAAAATGACTCGAGCGCAATGACATGGACTCAATTACAACATCTAAGCGGGCCTTCCCAGTGCAACATCAAGTGATCTGTTCCACAACACTTCAGGTCATGTTACAGGTAATTTATCGGTTGGTTCTATATAGAAGAGGATGAGGATGCAAATGGTGATTATGAAGATGCTGAAGAGGAGAAACGTCTTGATAGCATGTAGTGTGCAATTAGAGGAATTGATATGGACACCAGTTGGATGGATGAATTTTGTATAAACAATGATTATGTGGAGTCTGAAGAACTGTTACCAGAAGAGTTTCAAAATGATGAGTGGATAAATGCCTCATAAGCTGAGTTCGTTAAGCTTGGTTCTAATTTCGAACGACCCAAGGACTTCACTTTTAAAAAAAGAGATCTATTCGAGAATAGGGAAACGTTTGTTTTCGCTATACGTGAATGGTCAATCAAGAATTGGATCAAATTAAAGCCAGTGAAAACTAATACAAATAACTACCATGTAAAGTGCTACTTCAACGAGAAAGCTCAAGGAGAGTATGCAAGTGCTCAAGATGAAAGAAATTCAAAGTGTCTATGGAAGCTTAGTGCAGCAGTTAGAAAAAAAATCTAATGAGCAATTTATGATCTTTAGTTATTGCGGACTTCATACATGTTGCAATCCGACTATCAATGTTGATCATAAGGCAACAAATCCCTCTCATATATTGAAGCTAATTATGCCCAAAGTAATGTGAAAACTTGATCTTACTCTACGTCAGATAATTACAAAGGTATACGATATGAGAAAAATAACTATATTCAAATATAAAGCATATGATACACAGAGAAAGGCGTTGACTAAAATCTTTGGAGATTAGGAGAAATTTTACGAATTAACTCCGCGATATCTTGAAGCAATTAAGAGGAAAAATCCGGGTACCGAATACGACATATTGTCTAAAGAGATTGCACCGGGAGTGGAGAGGCTCATGCGAGTATTTTAGTCAATTGGACACGCTATCAAAGGGTTCTCATTTTATCGTCCACTCTTGAGCATCGATGGCACACATTTATATGGAAAGTACAAATAAGTGATTTTGATTGCAACCGGTATAGACACAAATGATGGGCTATTTTTATTGGCCTTTTTAGTTGTTGAGGTAGAGGACACATCGAGTTAGAAGTGATTTTTTTGATGTATTTATAGATTCATCCCTACTGTTCAAAGTCCTAGAACAATTACTTTTATTTTCGATCAGATTAAAGGAATTCCATGGGCCTTGCATGAGGGGTTTGGAGCACCACATTATCACCAGTATTGTTTAAGGCATATAAGAGATAATTTTAAGAAAAAACATGGAGAGATCAATTTACAAAATCTATTGTGGCAAGCAGGGTATACAGCCGACACACTAGTATATGAGCATTGCTGGGACAAAATTAAGTCTCTATCAGTTAAAGCACACAACTGGATTGAACAAAACTGAAAGCCGCAATACGAAGACCGATGGGCATTATGTAAAGTTGGTGGAGTGTGCTATTGTATGACAACTAATTGCTCTGAAGGTTTCAATGGCATACTCAAGGGTGCCCGAGCTATGCTAATTCAAACCTTGGTTGCAAGGACGTTTTATAGATTAAATACATACTTTAATAAGAGACATGGTGATGGTGCAAGTTGGACGACGATTTACACTCCAAAAAATAAGAGTATTCTGTAGAAAAAGATTATAGCCGTAAGATCAAATAAAATTACTCCATTCAACGAAAATGAATAAGAGGTTAAAGATTGTGAAGATACTTATACGGTTTATCTCTATGAGAGGGAGTGCAGTTGTACTTGTAATATACCACAATTACAAAAATTACCATGTGCACATGTTTTAGCGGCTAGTTCCAATCAGGATAGTGGCGCTAGTTGCCTTGATAGGTATTGCGGAGCTTGGTATTCAACAAATCATTACCGAAAGGCTTATAATGAGAGTTTTCATCATCCCAGTGATAGTTATTATTGGCCAACTTATAATGGACCATGTCTATTACCACCTTAGTACAAAAGACAAGCAGGATGATCTCGATCTGTGTGCATTAGAGGTACCATGGATCAAGGCTAGGAAGGAGTGGCATCACGAATTAAATGCAGTCAATATAATCAATTATGTCCTAATAGGTTTCGTTGTGCATCAAGAACAAGTATGAATCTTGAGGCATACATGCATGAATAAGTTTTATATGTCATAACTTTTTCCTTTTATACTCTAATATTATTTTTCATTGTTATACTTTAATATTATTTTTTATTGTTTTGCAAAAAGGACCAAAGCTAGTTATGGTTGATCATAGCCTCGGACATACGCGTTTGCCACTTAAGGATAAGCATATGATTACCTTGGTAGCCCAAGCTGGTACGATGGGTGAAACTCGATTAAGCATTACTTAATGCATTGATGGATAGATGGAGGTTAGAGACTAACATTTTTCATCTACGTGTCGGCGAGTCAACTATTACTCTCCAAGATGTAGCAGTAATCATTCGTCTCCGTATTGATGGTCCTTGTGTTACAGGGATAGATAGACATGTATAGCACCGAGTTTGTAAGGAGTTGTTGGGAGTATCTCCATAGTCGTTGCCTAGCGGGAATGTTAGATTGAAGTGGCTCAAAGAAAATTTCTCACACCCATAGCCGGAAAATGCATCCCAAATCACAATCCATCAACGTACGTGTGCATATATTTTGCAAATGATTAGGACGCTTCTATTCCCCGATTCAAGTAAAGACAAGGTACATTTGAGGTAATATAATTATTCCCAACATTTATTTCGCTATTTGATTTCATAATAATTAATTGAATAGAACTAAATGCATTTTTAGGCTAAATGGCATTTATATACCCTATTGTTTCACTCTTGTAGCACTTATATACCCTAAGTTACAAAACAAAGCAAAAAATACCCTGAGTTGGTAACTATTTAAATTTAATTAACGGTGTTAAAAAAATACATGAAAGGACAATAATACCCCTCCTTAGGAATTAACCCCCAACCCCCATATAGTGAAAACTCTTATTTTCTACTATTACCCTATCCTCTCCAAAATCTCCCCTAAATTCTCTTAACATGAACTTGAGATTGCAACAATCAGGAGCCCATGCTTTCTCAAATTCATTGACAAAAGAGAAGAACCGACACCGGAACGATTCGTCATGAGGATCCACTTACAGTAGCCAGCTCCTCTCAATTTTTGCTCATCGTCGATGTCAGTCTCTTGACCCTAGTTCAGCATTAGATTGTGTGGGTTTTTTCTTTTTTCTTTTTGGCAATTTACATGGAAGGGCACGGTATGTGGAGAGCAAGAGTTCCCCTCATTTGCTTTGAAATTGTGGAGAAGCATGTGTCGGATCGCGTGCTTAGGCAGTTTGGTTTGGCACAGCACGCTTCATAAGTAGAAAAATAGAGAGAAAGACGTCCAAGGGTGGGCACCAAATAGACTGGGCAACATCATCAGTACATTGCTTGATGATGATCGACATTTCAGTATCGTCGAGCAGCTTTATCCTCCGATGGAGGAAACATATTATGTAAGATCGTATTGGGGGATTACCAAAAGATGGATAATCACTCAAACACGCATCCAGTTGACGAACTCGAGATATGTTCCCAACAAGCAATATACGTACCAAGGGGTGTAGATGATAGAGAATGGATAAGTTACGTAATTTTAAATAATTTTCCATCCATTTTTAGTTTTTTAATCCCTTGTTAGCTTTTGGTTGTTTATATATACATTTTTACGTAATTGCAGATAGACGTTATGGATGATATAGAGGACATTGCAAATGAGGGCATAGCTACCGCAATAGGAGAATTTGTACATGTACCGGTATTGCAGCAGATAGTGCGGAGGGTTCATAAAGCCCTTCATTGAACTCATGAGGATCAGCATGATGGTCACGAGCGGATGGCGCATGAGAGGATGTCTTATATGCACGCCAATGAAGATGAGGTGGATCTAGCTTGCACAACAAGGAAGCTGGCCCATCACAGCCCCACACGTAAACAGAGGGCGAGCACATACAAGCTCAAGTCGAAGGAGAACGCCAACAATATGAGCGAGTACAATGAGGGAAACAACGGGGGAGGGGAGGACTTTTAGGTTGTATGTGGTAGTTTATTGGATTTTCTGCTTAGACTCTATTTGTAAATAAATATACTTGATACATTTAGATTTGTTGGGAGTATTTTGGCATATGGATATGTATGAGGTGGATTTATATATTGTGTTTTGATGTTGTGAATTGATTAAATGTGCTTTAATTTATATATATTTCTTAAAATTTATAACTTATATAATGATTACACTGTTTAGCAATGTATATGAGGTGGATTTATATTTTCTGTACATATGAAATATTGTATACATGCAAGATATATGTCGGGATGAATCTGTGCATGTTTTGTGCAGGTTTTGGGGTTTCTATAAACCCACGAAACTAGTAGTCCCATAGATTTTTTGCTAACTCTACCAAAAACCCACAGGACTAGTAGTCTCATGGGTTTTTTGCTACTGCTATTTTTTATTCTTGCTTAGGGGCTGATTAGCAGGCACTAAACACACGAGACTACTAGTCATGTGTGTTTCTAAACCCATGTTTAGCAAAACTGACCTCTTTTTGGCCAGCCTTGGTGAGCTGGCCAAAAAGAAGTCGGGTTTATTAAATATTTAGCAAAATGGTCGGTTTTGCTAAATATTTATCAAAATCATCCTATTTCAAAAAATTCTCTCATTATAGGTTGAACAAAACTCCAGGATCTTTGAAGATACAAATAGTTCATTTGTGCTTAGTATTCACCATGTATCGACATATCATTCGATGCCCAGCTTTGGCATTTCTCATTGTAGCTCTCCGTTATATCCTACTGTACATCTTTTTGAATTATAAGTGATTGTCAGGTTTCAAGTATTCTTGAACCCTTAGATATGCTAAATCAGTTCCATAATTAACTATTTTTAAAAGCTAAAAAGATGCACTTTTTCATCAAAATCAACAAAAAGCACCAGAAAATTAAAAAGTAACCAAACTAAATACACTTAATCGATCATAAGTAAACAAAAATCATACCGAATCAGCAGTAATAACAAGGGACGGGGGCACGAAGAGCAATTTCTCCCCTTTCCTAATGTTCTTCAGAGCAACCAGCCCTCGCTCTCCAACATCCACTCTTTCGATCCCCATCTTTTGCGGAGGCAGACCTGAATCCGATAGCCATTGCTGGAGCTCGGACGCGCTCTCGAGGGACTGGATCTCGCAGCCCCACGGGATCTCGAACGCCTTTGATGGTGCGCTGCTGGAGGAGGTGGCGGAGATCGAGCAGCAGCGGATGTTATGGCGGGAAGCAAAGAGATTTTGGCGGGAAGGTGGAGATGGGTTTTGGGTGAAGCGAGTGAGGAAGGAGGAGGTTTGGAGGGAGAGGGAGGGACTGGCCATAGTTGTTCCTGTTTGAGAAAAAAAGGAGGGAGTTGCCTTATCTATATCTACTGGTATAGTGTACGTGCTTTGCACGTGGATATACTATTTTTATCTTTAATTCTTCTCATTAAGTGCAAAATTATAAAGTGATTTTTGTAATAATATTATTATGGGACATATCTGTTCCATGAATATATAACTTGATGAGTTAGCATCTCGACCAGCCTAACAAGCCGACACCCCAATTTCAGCACGAGAAGCGGTGACAGTCAACACGAGAGATTCTGATCTTCCAGACGAGTCGACTCGAAAGATGGTTATTAGCTAAGACAAGACAACATTCCCACCAGTCGAACATGCCGACACTCCTGAGTCGATGCGAAAGGCGGTGTTGGTCGACACGGAAGTCAGCAACTCGAAGATATGACCCTATGAGCCTTGCTTCTCGACGAAGCTAAAGGATTGCCCTTATCTCATATCTGTCAGCATAGGTGTCACTTCTCAACATTGTTTAATCTTTAATGATCATCATTAAGTGTCACTCCTCAACTATCTTGAAGACTTGTCTGCTGCTGGCTCCCAATGCTGCCAAAGTGATCTCCCGTCACTCACAAACCAACACATGTGGAGCGAATGATGACTTATTTTCCAACTCACTCCTCATCAAACCCTCTCTACCGTCTTACTGTATACCCATGGAGTGACCAACACTACCCTCGGCATCTCCCATAAATAGAGAGGTTATTCGCGATAGCAAAAGGTTCGCAATCTAAAACTCTTAAGAGCACACACTACACAAAAAGAAGAACACCCAGTTATGTTACTCCACTCAAGCCCAAGTTCATCAATTGACTTGATCGTTAGAGGTACCACGGGGGAACTTATCCCTGCGCTCTTATGACTCTTTGTATGCAGATTTCTCAATCATCTTAACTACAGAACCGGGTGTAAAGTCAAATAAGAAAGCAGCCCCTTGCAAACTCTGTGATTTTATTTAGTTGTGTGATATTTAATATCAACAGTTTGGCGCCTACTGTGTGGCCTCTTTTCCTTTTTTTAGAAAAAATGACAGGCTCCAATATAGGATCTGAGCAGTCTCAACCTCGAAGATAGTCGCCTAATTATGTTACCTAATATCAATTGGAACGAGCGGTGAACCAACTCACCCTATCACTTAAAGAGCAGTTTGCTGTCTTGACCAACGGTGTTTTATGGCGAATCCCAGCACCGCAACAAGCCACTGTACCACCTCCACCATCTGGAGATCGACGATCTGAAGCACCTCCTTCCTAGCAACGGAATGTCCCACCGCGAACTCCTCATAACCCCCCTAGACAGGCGGAGAGCTGCCCCAGGCAATCGGACATCATATCTCAACAGCAGTGGCACTGCTGTCCTCATTCAAAAACCCATGGTAAAAGTTCCGGTCCCAGTCATTCAGAACGATGTGCCAAAGGAACAGGTTCCAAGAAGCTCCATCATCACGCCCTCTCATCCTCATCTACCACTTCAGAAGCTTCCGCCTATGATTGAGTATACAGGCCGGTTGCTGATACAATCGGAGGGAATACCCCACTCTCAGACGAGATAATGAAATGCTCGTTTGAGAAGTTCAAAATGCCTCACTTAGGGACATACTCGGGAGAAGGAGATCCTTCTGAGCATGTTCAAAATTATTTCAACATAATGAGTATGCTCCAAGTTTCTGAAGCAATCCTCTGTCGATGCTTCCCCATCACCCTCACTAAAAACGCTAAACTTTGGTGGAACGTTTTGAGTAGAAGGTCCAATAATAATTTTTGACAGTTGAGTCGAAAGTTCATCTATCACTTCCTAGCTGACACCAAGCAGAAACTCCCCCCTCATGTGTGTTGGCCTTCTTGCTTTGATGATGATTTACAAACAATTTACATCTAATATTCTTTGTCTAGTGTTTGTGTTTTATATTTATTCTAGGCAAACAATATGTTGGAGGATAGATGGAACCGAGCATTCACAATCATATCCAATGGAGGTTGGCGGAATTGTGGAGTGAAGCCTACGCATTCAAGTTAAAGATCTAATTACAAGCTTCATCCAAGTTTATCAAGTTAAGCTTTGTTGAAGATCACAAGCTTGGGTATATTTAATTTTAGGTTTTTATATTATGTGTGTTAGTACTTTAAGCTCAATCCTACACACACATACACGTTTTGAATTTGTATATATATAGTTATATATATACATATATGTTTTGGTTTGATAGTTTTCAAGTTTTACTATGAAACAATTGAATACAATTAAAAATACATTTCTTGTTTTATACTTATATGCATATATATGGTTTCATCAATATCAATTTTATTTAGTCAATGAAATCATATACACTTTTGAAATGTTTGCAAAATATGCAATTTTGTGAAAATATTGTTTTCTTGGTTTATGGACTTAATAACAATCATATACATCTTTTATTAAGTCTATATAATCATTTTGTAATGTTTCAAAGCATGGTTAAGCTAAAATATCAAAACTCATATGTTTACATTTTCATGTTTTGGACTATTTTACAAAATGATGATATTTTTCATTTGGGAGGTCCTTTCTAGCTAAAAACCAGTTTTTGTAGCATGTGTATTATCATGTCTACAATCATTCTCCAAATTTTTATATTTTTCTGAATTTATTTGATATTTTTAAACAGGGTTTTAAGGTCACAAAAACTATTTTTAAAACCTGTATTTTCAATATATCAGTTCTCGGTCGACCGCCACGGTCGACCGCCACGATCGACCGCGCCTGGTTCTTTTCCTGAGTGGGCAGCAGCAACTTTCACGGTCAACCGTGACGGTCGACCATCAACCTGTAAGTTCCCACGGTCGATCGCCACGGTCGATCATAGCTTTCTCTGGATATTTTCTCAATTTTGGTTTTGCCTCACGGTCGACCGCGAGATTTCCACGGTCGACCGCCGCTCTATCTTTTCATTCCCAACGGCTATTTTCTACAGCCGTTGTTTGGGGCTTTTGGTCTTTTATTTGGGGTTTTTGGCTGAGGTTTTGGGAGGCTATAAATATCCCATTGATCTCAGTTCTCAAACCAACCAAGAAGTTTTAAAACAAAAGTTTAATAAGGGTTTAAGCTTAGTTAGTTTGTTTTATGTTTGGGGTTTTACAAAGAGGAGCCTACATCAGCTGTTGAAGAGTTCACCTTCAATATCTCATCATCCTCTCTTTGTGTTTATAGAGAAGTTTCCTTAACTCTATTTCCTAGCATTTTTACTATTGTATTTCATATCAATCTTATTGCTAGTTCTTCTTGAGTTAAGTTTTATTTGTACTTATTGTTACACACACCCACTTGAGTTTATCGCATTTTCATACATAGTATATTTGGGTTGGTGAGAGTTGTAATAATTGAGTGTGAGCTTTAATTGAGTTCTCGCATTGTATTAGAGAACAAATCATTTGTTGTCACATTGTTCGAGATTATAAAGTCTTCGGTTAGCTAGAAAACCCTGTGTGAGGAGTGAACGTTGATCGGTGAGCGTTGAAAACTGATATTGTGAGTGATTGTGAGCGTTGATCGGTGAACGTTGAAAACCGACATTTTGAGGTGTAAACGTTATTTGGGTGAGTGTAGAAAACCCGATTGTCATAGTGGATTTCTCCCCGGGAGTGGGGAGCGGAGACGTAGGACGGAAGGTCCGAACTCCGTGATCATTTGAGTGTGTTTGAGTTTGTCATTGGCGTATTTACTTATGCATTTATCTTATATCGCCAATTGCCTATTACTCTTGTATATTTTGCCCTATCACATTTGTAGTTTGATTATATCATCCTTGTGTTAGTTTATATATCCTTGCATATATTTTTATCATATAGGATATATCTCTTTGTTCATATTGTATATTCTTGCTCATATCATATTGTATATCTATCTTGCAAGAATAATATTTGAATTAGTTTTAATTAGCATAAAATCGGATTAGATTAGCATAAGACCCTAATCACCCCCCTCTAGGGTCTAACAATGTGCTGATCTAAATGAGGCAAGGACCAGAAGAGAGCCTCCGGGTCTATTTCAAGAGATTCCAAGCTAAGAGGTTGGAAGTCAACAACCCAGGAAGCACAGTCGCCATGGCAGCACTCGTCGTCGGCCTGTAGAGCAATGAATTGGCTGACTCTCTCGCTAAGAAACCAGTCAGCAAATTATGAACAATTGATGGCCAAAGCCCATGTATACATGGACATGGATGATGCCCGGGCTTACAAGGCCTCAACAAGGGGCACGAGGGTTCCCGTTGCCACGGCTTTAGCAACGCTAGCAACCATGGTCATTCCCTCAAACCCTCCAACAGCACCAGCAGTAGTTTTGTCACCTGAACTGACCGGCAGGACTAGGATGGCACAAGAATCCTCTAAGGGCCAACTCCTATCCTAATCACTCAGACAGGAGGAATCAGTAGAGAAATCTGACACCAAAGGAATCTATAACCGTCTTGGACACCTCGCTACTAATGCCTTGGCTATGGTTCAAAGGGAAGTATATCTCAAAGATCTTGCACCTAAGATGTCATCATATCCCAGGAGCAGGGACACTAAGCAATATTGTCATTATCATTGGGATCACGGACACCTTACCAATGATTGTTGGGTCCACAAGAGGGATATAGAGGTTCTGATTAAGAGAGGACATCTGAGAAATCTCACCTTTAGAAGAGATCGTAGGGATACTGCCCCAAACAGAAATGATAGGAGATCCCGCTCACGGTCGCCTCGACCTCAACCTTAAATAGGCAAACGACCCTAAGAGACTACTCACAAAGGAGTCGTCAATGTAATAAGTGGGGGTCCTACAATTGGGGGGTCATCTAATAATGAACGAAAGAGATATGCTAGAAGAACGTTGCAAGTCGATCATGCTCCTAAGAAGGCGAGGACAGAAGAGCTCATATCTTTTATTGATGATGACCTAAAGGGTGTTGAGATGCCCCATGATGATCCTCTTGTTATCACCGCGGTCATTAATGGGTATTAGGTGAAACGAATTGTGGTCGACAACGGAAGTTCGGTGGACGTCTTATATACAAGCGCCTTCAATCAAATGGCAATTGACAAACCCCGCCTCCTTCCTTGTAAAGGACCCCTTGTGGGTTTCACCGACCATGCTCTCTTGCCAGAGGGAATGTAACCTTACCATTTGTATTAGGAGAATATCCTAGGCAAATCACTGTCCAAATCCAGTTTCTGGTAATGGATTTGAAGTCAGCCTATAATGTTATATTGGGTCGAACCGCTCTCCACCTCTTGTGGGCCATCCCCTCAACTTATCATCAGATTATCAAATTTCCGACCCCAAATGGAGTCGGAGTAGCTCGGAGCAATCAAAGGGACGCCATATCTTATTATCTACTCTCGATCAAGGGGAAGGGTGTCCAAGGCACCATGCCGATTGAAAAAATGTGTCTTCAACTGGAGAAGATAGTAGAAAGACTGAGGACGGAGCCAGTAGAAGAGCTCCAAGAAGTCCCTATTGATCAAGAAGGAATGAAGACAATTAAGATTGGGTCCGGATTAGTCGAGCCCTTGAGAGGGGCTATGGTGGAATTACTAAAAGCCAATACTAATGTATTTGCTTGAAGACCAGACGACATGTTAGGGGTTCCCCATGAGATAATGTGTCACGAACTGGTTGTGGACAAATATGTCAAACCAGTTCGACATAAGAAGAGGCATCTTGGCCCAGAGTGCCAAAAGGCGGTAGCGGATGAGGTGAAGAGGCTTTTGAAAGCCGACTTTATCCAAGAGGTCCAATATCAAGAGTGGTTAGCCAATATTGTCCTGGTGAAAAAAGCACTAATAAGTGGAGGATGCGTGTAGATTTCACCAACCTTAACAAAGTTTGTCCTAAAGATAGTTATCCCCTGCCTTCAATCGACCAGTTAGTTGACGAGAGCGCGGGACATGAAATGCTTAGTTTCATGGATGCTTTCTCTGGCTACAATCAAATTTTTATGGCTAAGCACGATCAAGAGAAGACTTCTTTCATCACTGATATGGGTACGTACTGCTACAAAATGATGCCCTTTGGACTGAAGAATGCTGGAGCCACCTACGAGCGACTTGTAGCCAAGGTCTTCCAACATCAGATCGATCATAATCTTGAAGCTTACGTGGATGATCTATTGGTGAAATCCAAACAAGCTGTAGACGGTAAAAATTACCGCCGCGAATTTGTACATGAATCCGCCCACAAATCGGAACCACCCACTTGGGTGAAGGCGGACCGCGACCACGGGATGCGCTCGCTGACACACAGGCCCTATATTCGCCCTCATGCGCCGAAGTCACTTAGATTCGCCGGTAAGGTAAGTTCACCCTCATAAGCCAAAGTTATTCGGATTCGCCTGCATGGTCGACTCATCCGCATGGGTCGATGTCATCCAAATTTGCACATTTACTCGATTCGCCCACACGAGTCGAGAGCCAAGTTCACACCCGACGGCCATTCCACTGCATATGGGGACAAGCCTTCCCTACTTCCCGTGAGGTGAAGGGAGGGGACACAGTGCTCCAGGCCCGTCGAGTGGCCACCCACGGTACGAGTGATCGGACAGGCGCCAAATCAACCTGCACGCTCATAAATGCGGTTCACCTCGTCCGTCAGAGTCAAGAGTTGGATCCGCCGGCATTCGGCAAGCTGCTCAAGCCCACTCGAGTATTGGGCACCCGCTTTCTTACCTCTCATGACTCGAGAGGAAAGAGTACAGTACTCAGGTCCCATCAAGCGATCGTTCACAGTACGGGTGATCTGACAGATGCCAAATCAACCTACGCGCTCATAAATGCGACATCATCCCACTAGTCCAAGTCAAGAGCTGGATTCGCCGGCGCACAGTAGGCTGGCCAAATCCACTCGAGTAGTGGGCAGTCTACCTCACATACGAGGAGGGGGCCTTCCCACTCCTAGGTGACATGACGTGAAACGCAGCCCCTCGAATGACCGCTCATAGTACAGGTGAGCAGCAAGATACCTCTGAACAATACATGGTCACATCCTATAATTCAAGGAGCAACCAAGCCGTCTCTCCTCCATTTAAGAGCCTCTTCCAGCCACCATGAAAGGAGGTCAAAAACTTTGGAAAAGGATCAACGACAAGCTCTCTGCATAGTTTTTGCACTACAGCGCCATCTTCTAGTTCTGAGCCCTGATCGCCGGCGAACTAGAAGATTCAAACTCCATCGACCCGAGCTTCTGCTGCGTACTGAAGCTCTCCAGCAACCTCGGTCGAATCGTCCAAGGGAAGCAGACTCGGCACGAGCACCGAGCGAAGCATCCTGTAGCTACCGAAAGTCCCCACGTTAAACAAGGAGGGCCTTCCCTCCGCTTCTGTTGTAATTTCGATTAATTAGTTTGTAATAAGCTATTCTTATCAATACAAACGAAGTTCCCTATTTTTGGGAAATCAGAAATTTACACCTACACAAGCGTCTACCCATATTTTAGATTTGGACAAGACCTTTTCGACCCTAAGGTGATATCGAATGAAGCTCAATCCAACTAAATGTGCCTTCAGCATACAATTCGGGAAATTTTTTGGATTCATGATTACCCAAAGGGGTATTAAGGTCAACCCTGATAAGATTGCTGCAATAGAGCGACTCCCTGAGTCGCGTACTTTGAGAGAGATCCATAAGTTAAATGGGAGGGTCACAGCTCTAGGTTTATTTTTATCCAAGTCCACCAAGAGAAGCCTCCCTTTCTTTAAAATATTAAGAGGATGCAAAAGCTCGAAGGATGGTATAGTTTGGATGGCTGGATGCAGAGCAATGTTTCAAGATCTCAAAGCTTACTTGAGTGCAAAGCCATTGCTAAGCCAACCTATAAGAGGGGAGACTTTGTTTATATACATAGCTACCTCCTCTGAAGCAGTTAGTTCTATCCTTGTTCAGGAGGAAGAAAACACGCAAAAGCTCGTCTATTATGTGAGCTGAATCCTCCGAGCAGGCGAACTCAATTATTCTTTTATAGAGAAAGTTGCCTTCACCCTCATCCTTACGGCTAGAAGACTTCGTCCTTATTTCCAGGCTCACCCCATTATTGTCAGAACGAGCCTACCCTTAAAGAAAGCTTTGGGAAGTCGTACCACATTAGGAAGAATGGTTGCCTAGGCGGTTGAGCTTAGAGAGCACGATGTCCAATTTGAACCACGAACAACTATCAAGTCTCAAGCTCTGGCTGACTTCTTGATCGAATCGGCTCCCCAAAATGATGAAACAGGAGTACTCGTGCCAACTCCTCAACCTTCACCCCCAGAACGCTAGGTGACCCCTCTAACTCATCGTGCTCTGGAGTATGATTCACCCGAATATGACTCGTGGTGGCTACTACAAGTAGATGGATCCTCTTGAGAGGCGGGCAGTGGAGCAGGAGTGGTCATACGAAGCCCCGGCGGGTCGATATATGAGCATTCCATTTCTTTTAAATTCTTGACCTCGAACAACGAAGCCGAGTATGAAGCTCTACTCGCCGGCCTCCGAGCGGCATGATCTTTGAAGGGCGCACGCCTTTACGTTCTAGCCTACTCACAATTAATTGTCCATCAAATCAATGGGCACTATGCTGCTAAAGACCCAAGGATGGCCCAATATCTTCGAATCGCCAAAGAGCTTCTAACAGCCTTCTTGGAATCTAAGATAGTTCAAGTCCCACGAGCCCTTAATGCTCGAGCAGATGCCCTCTCCAAACTGGGATCAACGAATCTGGGAATTTGTTCTAGACCTGTTTATACGGATACACTGGAGCACCCCAGTATCTCGAAGCCGTCAGAGATCCTTATGGAGACAGAAGAACTTATATCACCTTGTTCGCCGGATCCCATTATCCTTTATCTAACACAAGGTGTTTTGCTTGAAGATCGAGTCGAAGCGAAGCGCCTGTTAAGGAATTCTCACTACTACCTTGTGATTGAAAACCAACTTTATCGAATGTCCTATGTGGACAGCAGTATAGGACCCTACTTGCGATGTCTACGACCACCAGAAGCTCTCTATGTGCTTAGAGAGATCCATGAAGGTATATGCGGGAATCATCGAGGGGCTCGAACCCTAGCACAGAAAGTCATTCGTCAGGGTTATTATTGGTCGACTATCCTAGCCGAATCAACGAAGTTAGATCTCGTTGCCAAAGGTGTTAATTCTTTTCATCCATTCCTTGAGCGACCGCAACCAAGTTGACTCCTATTTTGAGCCCTATACATTTTGCCCAATGGGGCTTAGATTTGTTAGGACCTTTTCCTATAGCTTCAGGAATAGAGAAAATTCCTAATAATGGCGATTGATTACTTCACCAAATGGATTGAGGCCAAACCACTGGCTAAGATTGGTGAAAGCAACATTACAAGCTTCGTATGAAAATCCATTATTTGTCATTTTGGTGTGCCTCAATCATTCATTACCGACAATGACACCTAATTTGATAGTAATGGTTTTTCTGGATTTTTGTAAAGAGTACAACATCCACCTCAAGTTCGCTTCAGTTGCTCACACAAAATCAAATGGACTTGCAGAAGCTGCCAATAAATGCATTCTTCAAGAATTAAAGAAGAAGGTGGACATCGTCCTAGGACGATGGGTGGAGGAATTACCGAGTATCTTATGGTCATACTGCACAACCCATAAGAATTCAACGAGGGAGACTCCCTTTAAGCTAACATATGGGGCTAAGACAGTTACTCCGATCGAAATAGGTATGCTGACCATTCGGTTACAACACTTCGATGAAGACATGAACTCGATAAGACTTCGGGTCAACCTCGACCTCTTAGAAGAGACCAGAGAGAAAGCACTCCGAACTCAGGTCGTCAACTAACAACGAATCGCGCGTCACTACAATAGTAAGATTCAGCTAAGAAGATTCAACGCTGGGGACCTTGTCCTTCTTAAAACAATCTTTGATAAAGACACACGGCGAGAAAAAATAGCTTCTAACTGGGAAGGTACCTATCGACTGAAGGCCCCGGATGGGAGGATCCTCCACCACCCATGGAATATTGAAAACTTGTGACGGTATTTTCCTTGAACTTTAAAGTTTAATTTCTCACAAGCGTTGTAAATTCCTATTGAAGAAAGCCTATATCAAGTAATATGTTTAATAAGAAGACTCTAGTCGAAATTGCACATTCCTGTTGTAACTAAAAAGTGCTATATCCATGCCCATGGTATCTTATCAGGAATAAACCCAAGGCACAACCATTTGACCGACTCCCACAATCATCTCTCGGCCTTACGGGAAGGAAAGACCTAGTCGACTCTCTCAAGGTTAGGCATTTGACTTCCGAGTCGGATTCTAAGCCCTTGTTACCTTATCAGGAATAAACCCAAGGCACAACCCTTTGGCCGACTCCACAGTCATCTCTCGGCCTTAGGGGAAGGAAAGACCTAGTCCACTCTCTCGAGCCTAGGCGTTCGACTTCCGAGTCGGATTCCAAGCCCTTGATACCTTATCAGGAATAAACCCAAGGCATAGCTCTTTGGCCGACTCCTATAGTTATCTCTCGGCCTTTGGGGAAGGAAAGACCTAGTCGACTCTCTCGAGCCTAGGTGTTTGACTTTCGAGTCGGATTCCAAGCCCTTGGTACCTTATCAGGAATAAACCTAAGGCATAACTCTTTGACCGACTCCCACGGTCATCTCTCGGCCTTATGGGAAGAAAAGACGTAGTCGACTCTCTCGAGCCTAGGCTTTCGACTTCCGAGTAGGATTCTAAGCCCTTGGTACCTTATCAAGAATAAACCCAAGGCACAATCATTTGGTCGACTCCCACAGTCATCTCTTGGCCCTAGGGGAAGGAAAGACCTAGTCAACTCTCTCGAGCCTAGGCGTTCGACTTCCAAGTCGGATTCCAAGCCCTTGGTACCTTATCAGGAATAAACCCAAGGCACAACCCTTTGGCCGACTCCCACAGTCATCTCTCGGCCTTAGGAGAAGGAAAGTTCTAGTCGACTCTCTCGAGCCTAGGCATTTGACTCCAAAGTCAAATCACATACTTTTAGAGAATATACAAGTATTGATATTGATTGAGTTTTAAGCGTTTCAGAATTCTATCTTAATAAAAACATCGTAAACTCGAGATAAGATAAATTCTTCCTAGGTCAATATTGGCCATTTACAATTACACTAAAACCACTGATAGCAAGTCAATTTAAGGAACAAAGGAAAGTAGATTCTCATTCAAGAAAAATTTCTATTACATTAAGCAAAGGCCTAATGAGGCTTAAAAAAACAAAGAAAAGGCACAACAAGTTTTCATTTATCTCCACCAGCAGAAGCTCCTTAGGGTGGAGCGGCGCCTTCTTGGATAACTGCATCCTCCTCCTCTGCGCCATCTAAGAATTCGTCGTCATTTCCCAAGATTAAATTCAATCCCCCTCCCCTCCCCTCGAACTCTTTCAGAAGATCAAGACAACAGGAGACCGGGGAAGAATAATAGCGATCAGCGGGAGGATGTGAGCTAGAAGGTACCAAGGAGGCGAAGTAATCAACCCTAGCTTTATAGGCTAAGGCCACCTCGAACTTTCCTATAGAACTTTAGCGCCAATCCTCGATTATTTGATCCCTGTATTTGAGACGAGTCAAAGTGAGCAAGTTTATCCTATAAGTCCTTCACCATAGTGATGGATGCTTAACTACTCGACTGCTCTTTCTCGAGATCACGTTTTAGATGGTCGATGGAGAGATGACTCGATTGGACTTCCTCCTCAGTAGCTCTTCTTAGGCCCCTTTCGGATTCTACCTTCTTGGTTAGAGTGGCCAGAAGATCGTCTTGATCTTTGATCTTTCACTAGAGATGATTGATCTCCCTCTTTTGATGACCTGCCTCTTCCTTCAGACCTCCAATCGTGGATGCCTACTTATCACTCAAAGACCGAAGCCCTTCGAGGACCCTCTCCTTGGCATTCACCTCCAGGTTCCAGCGAGCTTCGACGCTGTTTAACTCAGCCTCCAAGGCGCTGACCTTCTCTCTCACCTCCTCCTTGGTAGTCTTCTCCTACGCTATCTCTGATAGCCATCTCTGTAGAGCATCATGCATGTGCTTAAGTCGCTCATACAATTCTTGCTCTACCAATGCGTCTCAGACTAAATGAGCCTTGAGAGCTAGATGCAAGCCAAAGCTTGGCATCCTCTTCAAGACGCTACCGTCTTTGGGAAGAGAGAAATGTTGGACGACCGTGATTGGAGCCAAGAGAGATCCCATAATAGAAGTCTATCTGTCGAGATGCGCAGGGGGGACGAACTTGTCGCCATCAGAGAGCTCTTTCCTTGGAGAGCAAGGGCCTAGCGGCACTCCTACTAGCATCGCTTTGGTTTTCTCCTAATTTTGGGAGTCGACCTCCGAAATTCAGTGAGGAAAAGGCCAACCACCCTCCTCCCTTTCCCCAAACTCATAGTCCCTGATAGTCTTTTTTGCCTGAGGCACAGGGAGGGGTGTGGTTTCTTCACCCATTTCCCTCACAGACTCAATCGGCTCTTTGCCTGGACTGTGAGTTAATGCCGACCCAAAATCCAGGTCGGCGACTTCGATGCCAGTCATAGCCTCCGCGGGTTTAGACGATCCCGCCACCTCGTCAGTCGCCAGAGGAATAAGGAGATCTCCAGTAACGACCTTATCCCCTTCACTTGCTAGAATACCCGACTGCTCTTCTATTAGACCTTGTTTTGCAACAGGGCCAACTCCGAGCACCTCCTGACTTATGTTGCATCCGGTTGCTGGACGCATCTAGTCTCCAGTCTCTTAGTATTTTTCCTCTTTGCCAACTGGGCAGCCAATTCTCCCACTCGAGACTTCAAGTCAGATGTCTCTTGAGAGTTCAGATATCCCCTCGGCCTCTTTTGGGGCCTAGCAGCGGATGACTCCTCCCCTTTAGATGTGTATGTGTGTGTGTGTGTGTGTGTGTGTGTGTGTGTGTGTGTGTGTGTGTGTGT